>MU716817.1:4459-17415 GCA_026770625.1 Nicotiana glauca | reverse complement strand
CTTAAAATTATAAAATCATTTTATTTGATATTTTTGGAATAATTTGCTTAGGGTAAAAATCACGTGCTCACAGGGGTAAGTGTTGTATATCCGAAAGTAATTATAATTCATGATTCTATGGTTATATTAATCATTTATTTTGGATTTAAATGGGAGAAATCAAGATTTTTGCAAAACTTTTCAAGAACGAAAATTCAAGATTCGGAGGTCAAGTTGTTATCGGAATTTGATAAAATTGGTATGGTTGAACTCGTATCGGTCAGATTTTGTATGTTTTTTCAAAATCCGAGCACGTGTGCCCGAGGGCGGTTTTGTCTACTTTTTGAAAGGAGTTAGGAATTTATCTAAATTGAATTGTTGTGAGTATTAGAGCATATATTAATGGATTTGCATAATTATTGGCTCGTTTTGGAGCATTGTGCATCGATTCGAGTCTTCGAAAGGGCATGGAATGCAGGTTATGAATCTTCGGAGCGAGGTGAGTCTCCTTTCTAATCTTGTAAGAGAGAATTGTTCCCATAGGTGAATTATTTGAATATGTGCTCCTAATTATGGGGGCTACGTACACACAAAGTGAAGAAAGTCCGTGCGTAGCTACTATTATGCTTATGTCCGGATATTTTAGGACCCAAAAAGCATGCTTTACTTGTAATAAGGGTAACTTTATTGACAGTTTAAATTGCTTTAATTGCATCAAAGTGGTAAATAATTTTCTAAAAGAGTTAAACTTCGTTTTCTCGGCTTATAAAAGAGAAGTTGACACTTCCTTGAATAAGTGTCTCCCTGATGAAGTTTTGATTGACTGTTTGAATGTGTGTTTCTATATGTACCTGCTTCGCATGTATGATTTGCGAGACGGGGTGATTGTTTATTTATATTTGACCGCGTCGCGTGTATAATTCGCGAGCGGGGTAATAGATACATCTATGGTTCGCGTCGTTCGACCCTCGGTAGCACACATTTTACATTTATGTTGGATCGGGCTGTACGACCTCGGCATGATATGCGCATGCTTATATTGTTTGCCTTATAATTTTAAATGTTGATACCTCCCTTCCTGGCCAGAGATAAATAGATAAAGGTAATTAAAAGTAAATCTTTGGAAACCCTTTTATTATCGAGAAGTTGTTTACCTGCTTTCCGGCTTTATGAGGTTATTTTGCTTTATGAAATCCATGATTTCCTCACACTTTTACTATATTATCATTGGACCTCGAGTAAGTGTTAATGTCGACCTCTCGTCTTTCTTTCTTCAAGATTAGACGGGATACTCATTGGGTACACGTTGTTTTCATACTCATACTACACTTGCTGTGCATTTTTGTTGCACAGGCACATGCATCTCTAATTGCCTAGTGGGCGTAGCAGCATGGTTGATACGGAGACTTAGGTGAGCTGCACTTCTCGAGACGAACCGCAGCCAGCAGAGTCTCTTTCAAATTACTATATTTATTTTCTGTCCAATATTATATTCCGGACGGTTTTTGTATTACATTATTTCCTAGAAATTGCTCATGCACTTGTGACACCGGATTCTGGGATGACTGTGGGATATTCTGTATTTGCTTCTAAACATTATTTTATTTACCTTTCTTTTGCAAAGATTATCTTTCACTAGCTGAATTGAAGGAAAATTTTCAGTTATCAAAATTATTAAGATAAGAATTTAATTAAGTATTTTAGTTGGCTTTCTTGACAGCGGCGTCCGGCGCCATCACGACCCTTAGTGGATTTTGGGTCGTGATAATATGGTATCGTAGCACTAGGTTCCCTTAGGTCTCACGAGTCATGAGCAAGTCTAGTAAAGTCTTGCAGATCGGTTCGGAGACGTGTGTGCTTATCTTCGAGAGGCTACAGGGCTATTAGGAGCACTTCTATTCTTGAATTCCTCATTGTGCGATTGATTCCCTTTGAGGCTTATGCCTTCATTTCCTTTCCATTCAATATTATGCAATGCGAAGCGTTGGTCATGAATCGACAAGTAAGTAAATTGTAATATTGTTACAAATGTGGTGCGGGGTGTTTCTCCTTGCGTGGTTGTTTGAGCTATTGTCGTCGCCTTGCGGAAGGATATTCTGTCGTTTCAACTCAGTAGAGGTACTTCTGAGAGCTCTGAGGCTAGGCAAGTTGCCATAATGCTTATTAACGGTTATCCCACAGTATTGATATGATGGTAGGATGTTTGCCTACGTGTCAGGGTAGTGAATAACTTGAAGGGAGGTTTACTCAGTGCATGATTTAGAGATTTAGTATTTTATTCCCGGCAGAGGAAAGACAGTCGGACTAAGAATATTTAGATTTGGGTTGATGGAGTAACGAGACTTAGTATTTACAAGCGTGGTGGAATTTTCATCTAAGATGAGGTGTCGTTGTACTTGTTGAATGTACTAAGTTCGTCGGTGTTATGATCTTCTACAATTCGCCTTTAGAGCAGGATATTGTGAGACAATATTGAAGAAGCGACTATCAGAGATTGCGGGGTGCGGTGGTTCAGGATTGAATCGGTGTGTCTAATGTCAACGGCGCGAAAGATGATCCTCGGAAAGGTTTAAAGTTAATAGTGGTCTGTTGGTTCAAGTGCTATCGAGATGGGTTTTGATCTAAGGCATCGGCGGAGCAGCAAAGAATGAGGAAGGACATGTGGGAAGTGTCATGCGGTGGTTAAATTTCTAGAATGCCAGGTGTAAAAAGCGAAAATCGAGTAGTTTCTTAAAGTAGTGAGTTTTCCCAAAGTGGGAGAGTGGCAGAATAGTATATGGTTTCAGTGGCAGGATGACTACGTACCTTGAGGAAAGTTCGGAATGATTTCAGAATCTTAATAGACAGTGATTGGGTCTACGAGCGTAATTTGCAATATTGGCTAGCATACGGTGAGAGATTTGATGTGTCAGAAAGGAGCTGCTTGATATGAAGAAGGATATAATGTAATTTTAAATTGGAAGATATTGTCGCACAATTAGTTTATGCCTATAAAAAGTGAACGGGCTAGTACGGTTGGTGAATGAGAACAGGCTCAGGATGGGTTATTGAGGTCCTAGTGATTGTACCCCGTGCAACGTCGTTGGGAGATGTCGGAATGTAATTTTCACAGGTGGGTTATCTCATGTGAACAGATCAGCGGTCGCATGGTTGGCGAAGCTTCTGCGAAGAATTCTACTAGCCATACGTTTAAGAGATCGGTCATGTGAATGTGGTTAATGATTCAGAGTATCCGTAAAGGATTTTACAGAAAGATTTCAAAGGATTTGGTGGGTTGGTTGTACAAGATCATGTCAACAATGAAGAAAGAATCTTAGTGGGTTCTAGATTTGTGTAATGGTGGCTTCAAGCTAAGTGGGAGAGTCCAACAGCCTACGATTGGGTTGTATGGCTATCTTCTTGTGAGGTTTCTGGTTATTAGCATATGATGGGTTATTTCGGCTAAGGGAAAGGAACATAAGTGGTAATTTGAGCAAAAGAATTGATAAAGATATGCTAAAGTTAGCCTTATTGGCTCATGTTCAGGCTTTGGGAAGATTCAGGATTTATGCTTCGTGCAAAGGTGATTTACAAGGGAAGTGATTTAGTCGAGTTCTTCATTGAGATGGGTGTTTATGCACCAACCGAGCCTAGGAGTTGATTATATTTGGGACCAAACCAGAGTGGGTGACTCTCAATAAGAGTCCTAGTGAATTCAAAGGTTAAAAATGGTGTCTAATGATTTTGAGCCTATAAGTATGGTTAAGAATCGAGCTTTTGTAGAAGATTATGATAAGCGACTCAGAATGTTCTATGATGTTATCGACTTGTAGTGTATCAAAGGGGAGAAAAAGACTTCGGATTCGTAAAGGAATTATTAGAACGGCAGTTGAAGATGCAAATGTGCGTGCAAGGAGGATATGAAATGGTTAATGGGTTTGGAGACAGTGTGGTCTCCTAGAATGGGGTCACTCAGGATGAGTGCGGATTTAGGTTGATGATATAAGGAATGGAGCTAATATTATTCTAAGGCAAGTTAAGGATGAATCAGAAGAAGTTAGATTGGTTAACCATGGTTGAATTGGCACAATGGTGGTGGTGATCAGTTCCTTCAGCATGATTAAGTTATGCATGTGATTTGTGTCGGTATGTGTGAGGCTTGACGATCGGTGTAATTGATTCTATTTGGAAATATTCAATTATTATGGTCCGTTATGTGTAGGCGTATCTCGAAAGGATTGTGGTGGTTTAGACCACTGCTTGAAGATTTGAATGTTCTACGGTTATGAGAATTCACTTGCGTGTTGCTATGGTTCTATTGGAATGAGTTAAGTAAAAAGTTTCTATGTGATGAAGTGTTCACCCTATTAGTGGTTTAGGAGTCAGGATGAAATTCTTGTATTATCACATATGGGCATGTTTGGTGCAGTGAGCGGTACGAAATTTGAAAGTGAAGATCAAGGTTGCGGTTCGGTATTGGCAAGGACATCACGAGCTCGGATGATTAGGAAAAAGGTATTTGAATGTTTAGAGTAAGCTGGCATTATTTTCAGCGTCACTTTGGATCAGTGTTTTGTGAAAGAGGCTTTGCATCCTAGTTATGGATTCTTGATCACTTTTTAGCGTTAGTGTGGCCGGTGGTATGGGTGTGCAGACTTGTTATCTATTTCGGAAAGTCGTGGGAGCGTGTCCCACGAGAAGGTTGTATGATCGTGGCATGTAGTCACTGAAGTGATTTATGAATGAAACCAAATATGACAATTATGGTGATATTGTTAATCTGATAATTTATGCCTGGAGGGCATTCAGTTTATCGAGTTGTGGACTGTGGAGGATTACTTCGGTTATGATGGTTGTTCTTGTGTGTTATAGGAATAAGGGGTTATTATGGACCCAGAAAAGATTATTAGCCTAGTTTAGTGCGATCAGAATCAGCTTGAGGTCTGTGGATGGATCTAAATGTGAATATGGGTTATATATCATGCCAAATGTGTTCATTTCAGCAATGCGCTCCTTGTGGAAGAGTATTCGGACTAATTGGATTTCCTTTTTAGAGTTCGTTTTCCCTTTGTATTGCGTTGGCGCATTGCGGCATCATATGAGACTTTTGTTCACGTCTGGGTGGCTTATTGCTTGAGCAGTTTGTACTGGGTGAGATGAGATCATTGAATTTAGGATTAGTACAATCTAATTATATAAAGTATATTAAGGAGCTAAGAATAGTATTTGGTTCAGAATGAGGTGATAGTTCTTGTCAGGAGTATAGACCCAATGAATTGTTGATTCGGCAGTTGGTTATGAATTTCTACACATCTCTTCCGTCGTGGCGGTATTGTAAGAGTTAGAGCAAAACTTATATATATCCTGAGGTGCATTGGGAGCACCAGATTCGTGAAATTTCGACTAATTTGATTAGAGAATGTTATTGTAGTCCTGTGAGTAAAGTGGTGCAAGGTGCGAATTTGGCTAAGGTATGCAGTCATGTTTTAGTGTTGCGTGTAGTTATTGATACGGTGAGCGTATGTTGAAACAGTCCTGGCAGAGAATTTCGGATGTTGGAATTGCGCTCTAAGGCTTATTTTCTTAAGTGACAAAGGATATCTTCAGATTGATCGAGCTAGGGTGCCCAGCTGAGTTGTGGTAGCATGGGTAAACGTGTTAAATCGTGATTTCGGGCAACTCAGCGCAGTTCTTAGCGCGTTCGAGGACGAACGTATGTTTAAGTGGGAGAGAATGTAACGACCCGACCGGTCACTTTGAGATTTAGCGCGTTCTTCGGTGGTTTGAGTCCATGAGCAGCTTCACTTCAGGCATTATGGCTTGTACGCATGGTCAGAATTGAATTTTGGGAAGTTCGGAGTTCATTTGTAAATAAAATTCTCAATTCAGAAGCTTTAAGGTGAAAGAATGGACTAAGTTTGGATTTTTGAGTAAAGACCTCGGAATCGGGATTCGAAGGTTCCAACAGGTTCGTATGATGATTTCGGACTTGGGCGTATGTCCGGATTGGGTTTTGAAGACCCGAGAACATTTCGGCACCTATTGTGGAAGTTGGCATTTTTAAAGAATTTCATAAGTTTGGGTTGAAGTGCATTTTAGTGTCATCGATGTCCGTTTGGGATTCTGAGTCTAGGAATAGCTCCCTATAGTGATTTTGGTATTGGGAGCGTGATCGGAAGTGAATTTGTGAGGTCCGTGCGTCATTTTGGAGTCATTTGGCTAAAGATAGAAATTTGAAGGTTTTTGAGGAGTTTGACTGGAAGTGAAATTTTTGATATCGGGCTCAAATTCCGATTCCAGAAGTTGGAATAGGTCCGTAATGTCGAATATGACTTGTGTGCAAAATTTGAGGTCAATCGGACGTGATTTGATAGGTTTCGGCATCGAATATAGAAGTTTGAAATTCTAAGGTTAATTAAGCTTAGATTTGAGTTCAATTCATGGATTTAGCGTTCTTTGATGTGATTTGAGGCCTCGACTAAGTCCTTGATACATTTTGAGACTTGTTGGTATGTTCGGATGGGGTCCCGAGGGGCTCGGGTGAGTTTCGGGGTGATTTCGGACCATTTCTAGAATATTTTTAGTTGCTGGTTTTTGGCTACAGCATTGTGATACGCGATTGCGGGGAACAGGCCGCGATCGAGATGAGTAAAATGGGAGAAAATGGCCAGTGATTCGCGATCGCGGAAGGGCTATCGCGATCGCGTAGAAGAAAGTTTCTGCTGCACTGACCCGACTTTGGAAGCTTGTATCTCGCAATCTATAAGGAATTTGGAGATGATCCAAAGTCAAAAGTTGTAGCACTTTGCGTCTAATTTTCAGAAAATCAAACCATTTATAATTTGGAGTTGTTTGCAAAAAGTTATGATTGGTATACTACAGCCTATTCGGAAAGAGTTTGGAAATCGCAAAGAAGAAATTTGTATTGCACGGGGCTGACTTTGGAAGCTTATATCTTGTAATATTTAAGGAAATGGTAGATGAGAAAAGCATAAAAGTTGTAGTCCTTGGAGTCTAGTTTTTATTAAACCATTTGCAATTTGGAATTTTGTACAAAACGTTATGGCCATTATACTAGAGACTGTCTAGAAGAGCTGGGCATTTGTTCTTCGCGATCGGAAAGCATTTTCCGCAATCGCGAAAGGAAAATTTTGGCCTGAGAAATGTTGTGCTTCACGATTGCAAAGCATTTCCCGCAATCTCGAAGAGTAAATACCTGAGCAGAAGCTATATTTCGAGGTTTCAGCCATTTTTACCATATTTGGAGCTATGGAGCTCGGATTGAAGCGATTTTTTATACAATTTTCACCATATGGATTGGGGTAAGTGTTGTATATCCGACAGTAATTATACTTCATAATTCTATGGTTATATTTATCATTTATTTCGTATTTAAATGGGAGAAATCAAGATTTTTGTAAAACTTTTCAAGAACGAAAATTCAAGATTTGGAGGTCAAGTTGTTATCGGAATTTGATAAAATTAGTATGGTTGAACTCGTTCGGAATGGGTTGTCGGATTTTGTGTGTTTTTTTGGAATCCGGACACGTGGGCCCAAGGACGATTTTGTCAACTTTTCGAACGGATTTAGGAATTTATCTAAATTGAATTGTTGTGAGTATTAGAATATATATTAATGGATTTGCATAATTACTCATTTTGGAGCATTATGCATCGATTCGAATCTTCGGAAGGGCGTGGAATGCTGGTTATGGATCTTCGGAGCGAAGTGAGTCTCCTTTCTAACCATGTAAGAGACAATTTTTCCCATAGGTGAATTAATTGAATATGTGCTCAATCGTGGTGGCTACGTACGCACGAGGTGACGAGAGTCGTTGCGTAGCTACTATTATGCTTGTGTCCGGGTAGTTTAGGACCCAAAAAGCATGCTTTACTTGTATAGTGATAACCTTATTAACAGTTTAAATTGCTTTAATTGCATCAAAGTGGTAAATGATTTTCTAAAAGAGTTAAACTACGTTTTCTCGGCTTGTAAAAGAGAAATTGACACTTCCTTGAATAATTGTCTGTTTTGATTGACTGTTTGAATGTGTGTTTCTATGTGTACATGTGTCACATGTATGATTCGCGAGCGGGGTGATTGTTTATTTATATTTGATCGCGTCGCATGTATGATTTGCGAGCGGGGTAATAGATGCATCTATGGTTCGCGTCGTTTGACCTTCGGTAATGCACATTTTACATTTATGTTGGATCGGGTCGTACGACCTCGACATGATATGCGCATGTTTATATTATTTGCCTGAGAATTTTAAATATTGATGCCTGCCTTCCTGGCCAGAGATAAATGGATAAAGGTAATGAAAAGTAAATCTTTGGAAACCCTTTTATTATCGAGAAATTGTTTACCTGCTTTCCAGCTTTATGAGCTTATTTTGCCCTATGAAATTCATGATTTCCTCACGCTTTTACTATATTATCATTGGACCTCTAGTAAGTGTCAATGTCGACCTCTCGTCTCTACTTCTTCAAGATTAGACAGGATACTCATTGGATACACGTTGTTTTCGTACTCATACTACATTTGTTGTGCATTTTTGTTGCACAGGCACATGCATCTCTAATGGCCTAGTGGGCGTAGCAGTATGGTTGATACGAAGACTTAGGTGAGCTGCACTTCTCGAGATGACCCGCAACCAGTAGAGCCTCTTTCAAATTACTGTATTTACTTTCTGTCCAATATTGTATTCCGGACGGTTGTTGTATTACATTATTTCCTAGAAATTGCTCGTTCACTTGTGATACCAGGTTCTGGGATGACTATGGGGTATTTTGTATTTGCTTCTAAACATTCTTTTATTTACCTTTCTTTTGCAAAGATTATCTTTCACTAGCTGAATTGAAGGAAAATTTTCAGTTTTCAAAATTATTAAGATAAGAATTTAATTAAGTATTTTGGTTGGCTTGCATGACAGCGGTGTTCGGCGCCATCACGATCCTTAGTGGATTTTGGGTCGTGACATAGTGACTTTTACATAATATTAAAAAAACAAAAATTAGCCAAACCGTACCGATACCGAAGAGCAACCGACATGATTGGGATGTTTTCGAAAAATCTAATTTTATTTATACATAATAGAATAATCAAAAAATTGGTATGATATAAATTTTATAAAATAATCGGTCGAACCAAACAATTGACACCCTTAGCTAGTACTTATGTTAGAAAATGTTGTACCTACAAAAAGAAATATTTGAAAGTCAATGTAGTGTATGTGTGTGTATACAAGGCGAATCTACGTGTAAGGGACGGGGTGGCACCCCCCCTAAGTTTTGGCCGAAACTATGCAATTATATGTATACATGCATGTGTATATAGAAGAATGTATATAAATATTTTAAGTGGCACTCCTAATAGCAAAAGTGCTCATGGTGCCACTGGCAATGCAATGTCATTGTCACTCTAATGGTGGGGGTTCCAATTTGCCTAACTCACTTTTTTTTAAAAACTTTTGTTTGGTGCACTTAAGACAGCTACAATTACAGGATCTTTTGTTTCTTCTTTCTCTTCACTTAATTGTTCTTTTTTGTTTATTAGTAGGTCCTACTGACCTTTTTTTAGCTTACTAATTTATTTTGAAATTTCTTTTCTCCTTTTTTTTTTTTGAATGTCATGCTATTTATGGTCTATGTTTACATAATTATTTAGGTGATTTCTGTTGGAGTTACTAATGCCCTATTATTTTTTTCCTTTTTTTCCTTTAAACATTTAACAGAAAATTTAAAAAAAAATCACAAATCTATTCAAAGAAATTCCCATTATTGTACTTTCCTAACTCCTCCATGATTTATCAATAGATAATAAAAATTTAATTATTTTCTTCAGGACTGCAACTCTGGTAAACTATTTGCAGAAACCAAAATGAAAAAAAGTCTTGAATAAGTTATTATTTTAATCAATGATGAAAGTTTATTTTGTTGTCAGAATGCTCTAAAGTAAGACAATTGTATATAATATTGAGTGAGTTAATTTTCATTAAAAAATATAAATTAAAAAATATCTGTAAATGTTATGAACTTTAAAGTGCTTACTAGTATAAGTTTTTGCTTAAGTATCTAAAGTGATAACGAGCCTTTTTCCTTATACAAAATGCATAATCCAAACCGAAACTCAAATAGACCAATTCGATTAAATTTATACCCTATTTAGACAATGTAAATTGTAATATGACTACGTTCAAAATATTTGGCACCTGGAGCCTCTAAAATCCTGAATCTGCCTATATATATAGAGAGAGACTATATATATAGAGAGAGAGAGAGTTCACAAATGAACTGATCTTGTATAATACAAATTAGTCAAGATCCAAATGTAAATGCCAGAAACTTGATAGGAAAAGAGAAAATAGGGCAAAGGGAGTTGTATTTTGCTTTTCATTATATTGGAGTTTGATTTTGCTGGCTTCCATGCATTTAATGTATCATATTCCGTTTATGTTCATGCATATATCTTTTCATATAAGCAAACAACGTTTTTATGCCTTTGAACTTTCGTATTAATCCAAATAAATTCACATAAATCAGGAATTCTAATTACTAGCCAGAAAGAAATGAAGAATTATTCTTGGAACCCATTATTAACCTAAAATGGTGATTAGAGGAGTTTATCATATCTATAAGTGCATATGTGAAGAATTAACTTTAAATATCGAATTCATCGAGTTTATGCTAAGTATGTACAAGAACAACTACGCTTAATCCTAAATAAGTTGGAGTCTACTATATAAATTTTTTTTTGTTAATCTTCAATCGGTTGCTTAACTTATGCAAAGTTGGTAGTATTATTTTAACATATATATATATATATATATATCTCTGTGTGTGTGTGTGTGTGTGTGTATTTAACCGTCCCAACATCGATCCAATCCAATCTCATCATTTTATACTTTAAATAAATAAGTTAATTTGAGTGAGAAAAGAGAATTTTAAAAATAATGTAATAGCATGGGGCATAGTTTAATTAATCAAGAATGTACTTTTCTCAATCCAGATCCATAAATATTTGTCTTGCCTACGAAGGTGATAAAGCTTACTGAAGCAACATGCAGGAGATTTTTATGGACATGAGGTGGGGAGATGACAAAGAAATTATTGCTTGCCAGGGAAAAAGTTTGTTATCCTACTAGTGCTGGTGATCTCAATATTCTTGATATAGCTATATGGAATAGGGCAGCTATCAGTAAATTATTGTGGAACCTTTGTTACAAAAAAGATAAACTTTGGGTTAAATGGATTGACAATTATTACATCAAGGGAGGCCAGATTTGGGAAGCTGCACCTAAGCAAGGCTCTTGGGTAGAGCAGAAAATTTTGAAGGTGTAAAGTCACCTTCAGCAAGCTGGGATTATGGAAGAAGATTTGAAATATATGACAACATTTTCTAGATTAGTATAGTTTGTCTTGATTAGTAGGTCGAAAGAGTGGATGTTAGTTGTGCTAGTTGTGTGCTATAGTTGCTCATCTGCAGGTTTTTGTCTTTGACTGTACATAATGCTTTTGGTAATGAAACTTTTTATTTACCAAAAAAATAAGAAAAAAATACATAAAAAATGCAGCATGAAATTGGTTCATTGTCGGTGTCTTTATCGAATATTCACGAATGATCGAGACTCTATTAGTTTCAAGATATTTGAGCATGACGTTTCCTTCACCCTTGAAGACTTTCATATTATGTGTGGTTTGCCGATAACAGCACATAATATTAAAAAACCAATTAATCAAAAGTGCACTGTTCTAAACCGGTATTTTGGTAAGTCCAAGGGCGTGTATCTGAAGAATATTTGAGATTTTATGACTCGCAATGCAATTCCAAAGAATGTTGTGAATTATCCACACGTATGCAAGAATGATGAAGATGCAGTTACGCTTGTGGAAATTCTTATTGTTGAGTCTATTTTGTTTGGAAAAAATAATGATTTATGTGTGAATGAGGAGTATGCATGTATCGTTGAGGACGAGAAGGCTCGTGTTGAATATCCCTGGGGTAATGTGGCTTATGAGAAGCTCATTTATTCATTGAAACATGCATTGGACAAGAAGAACAAACATCATGCAACTGAGTATAAACTTACTGGATTTTCATATCCTTTATGTGTTTGGTTCTATGAGCGCTTTTCAGATGTTCGGAAGAGGTATGTAGCAGAGGATGAGTACCTTGATATGCCTCAGATCCCCAGGATGTTACGTTATGTATGCGTGGGAGAGCCTAAATTTCCTGAACTTTATAATATGTTCAAAACTCATGAAGTAAGTTACTTTTTATTTTGTAATAATATGCTGATGTATTAGTTTTTTTCTTCTCATAATATACTTTTTTGTATTAAATAGAGATATCGCGACTTTAGGGTATTGGATATAATTCCTACAGAAGAGGAATTGAATTCAATGCCTTTAATTGGGAAATTACCATGCAGTAGGATTCGTTCAAATGTAGATAATAAAGATCCTTCAACTGGTAAATCACCACTTACTCTGAGTCGACCGGGCGAATTGAATCGAAATCCTGTCATTGGTAAATCACCACCTACAAAGAGTCGATCAAAAAAAATGAATCAAACTCATGACATTGGTGAATTACCACGTAGTTGGAATCAACCAAAAGAACTGAATCAAACTCCTTTATGGCGAAGCATCTCATACCAAGAGTCGTTCTACTTCATCTACAATGACTTTGATGAAGATGAGTTACTTGATAAAATATGCTCCGTAAATTTTTATCTGAAGTTTTTTGGGTATGTTTTTGTAAAAGTACAACATGTTTTTTGAGCTGAAGTTTTCTTCTATACCTGAATTTTTGTTGTGTTATCTATTGTAGAGGTTAACAATGGAGGTTCAAAGTCAAAATGAAAAAGAAAGAAGCACAATTATGAATGAAGTTTTTGATAAGTTTAAAAAGGAGGAGCGAACTGCTATTGTGGATAGGGTTTTTCTAAAAGTGAAGGTAAGCTAATTTATAGAGAAGTCTTTTTATTTGTGCT
>MU716815.1:106561-143523 GCA_026770625.1 Nicotiana glauca | reverse complement strand
CAGTTGAGCGACCGTGCTAGAACCACGGAACTCGGGAGTGCCTAACACCTTCTCCCGGGTTAACAGAATTCCTTACCCGAATTTTTTGTTCGCGACTGTTAAACAGAGTCAAACCCTTCCTCGATTCGGGATTCAAAATGGTGACTTGGGACACCATAAATCTCCCAAGTGGCGACTCTGAATCTTAAATAAAAAAGAATCCCGTTTCGATTGTCCTTAAATTGGAAAAAACTCCTTCTTTATTATATCCCTTTCCCGGGGTGTAAATAAAGCCTTTTCGGAAAAAGGAGGTATGACAGGCATATCGTCACTACTATTAAAGGATGGCGGCATCCTGCGAAGCTCCGTAGAACGTGGAATGCAAGTGCCCATCACCAGAAAAGGGTGGTCCCCGGAAATACTCCCCAAGGACACCCTCTTGCTCGAAGAAAAGGATGCCGAGATTCCACCTCCGCATCACATTAACGTATTGGTAATCCCTTCTTTCACTCGACTCATTTCAAATAAAACATACATTTATGAGTATAGGTGTATCGACTAAAATTATACCGACAATGTAGGGCCAAAGCCAATAGGACGATCCAGCCCAGCGTCGTTCTCGGGCCAGACCGCTGATATGTTCCCAACGGCGATTACCACAACGAACAAATAGCTCCCCTTGTGCGGACCACCCAAGCTCAGGATAATACATCGAGCGACGCAGGGCACAGACGCTTTGCATAGACAAAATTGAGTACCTCGTCCGGGATGCAATTCCGACCCTGCTCCTCCAAAGGTGTAAAAACTCATGACAGACCTAGGGCCAAAACATGTAGCTACGAGTGACAAGAGGATATCCCTCACTCGGCGTTGCCCTCAAATGAGGCCAAAGGGTAAGGATAACCACGTCCTCGGCCAGGCCTGGCCGGACGAGGAAGATGACTGCCGCGGGGCTTACTCCCCGAAACACAGCTTCCTTTTATCATTTCCTTTCCTTTCTTGTTTCTAATTTGTACGTAGGCAGCCAGCTGAGGCATTCAGTTGTTTTGGATCCTGCTAGAGGATCCACTACCACCACGGGACCCACCGGGCATTCTTTCCTCGATCGGGGTTCTAACAGGAAGAATGTTCAGCCGACAAGATTATTAGCAGAACTGTATATCCCCGGGGAAGGGACCCGACGAGTTCATGATCCTCTTCCTCTCCTAAAATTTTCCAATATGGAATCATACAAGCACATCGGATAATCAGGGGAGTCACACCCATGTGCACCAGACTCATAGCAACAGGACAACATGTATTTGCAACTGATATTTTCACCAAGCAATGAAGAATATGTTTTAATCATTCGACGGCTCGAAAAAAAATATTTCGGCTTATCCTCAGCAAAAAACTTCCCCACCAAACCGAAACACTCGGAGACTTAAACAATTCAGCACCCCCACGACCCCAGGGTCGGGGCTTCAGGCCCATAAAGCCCCCGCGATATGGCTCCAAATCTACAAAAAGCGGTATTCAAGCCTAAACTGATCCAATATACTCAGAGACTCAAGTTGAGCAATTCGACAGCTTGCACGACCCCAGGGTCGGAACTCCGGGCTTATCAAGCCCTCGGAAATAGCTCCGAGATCATGAAAATCTGTCTTTAAGCAAACTCAATGACTCAAAGATTGCCGCCAATCGCCACGCGCTGGAAAACCCAAAATTGTAAGACCCTAACGGGTAGCCTCGACAAAGCCAGATCTATTCTCCATATACTGTATGACCTCAACATGCATAGCAAATTGTAAGACCTCAACATGCATAAAAAATCCCGTAGTTTAGACTATATTTTGCATTTGTAAGAATCCATAAAGGGCATACCCTCAGTGTAGACACCTAAAACTGCCTCTCGGGATCAAAAATGGCCCTGGCCAAATGTACACGACTCCGGTCAAAATGGCTGCTAAAGCCCAAAAATTCGACTCGGGGACGACCGACAGTGGCTAAAAATCCTCCGAATCTGCTTCGGAAAGTACCAGTTAAAAATAGGCTTCCCTCAACAGGCAAAAAATGAGTCGCGACCACGTCGACTCCAAAATCGCAAAAGTGTCGATCTACTCGACCTATGAGCTATGAACCTTCCGAGGTGCTCGAAATATTGCCGACTACAACTTGAAATCGAGGTTCTTTTAGAACCGACGACGAGTCAGGCAAAATACTCAATAAGACCTTAACGAGAGTAAACAAAGCCTACAAAAAGCCTCCGGGCCTCATATCAAAAGGTCTCTCTGACCAAACAGTGTAAGTGCCATTGTCACCGGCTAAGCATGCCTCTAGGCCTCATATCAAAAGGTCTCTACGACCATACAACATAAGTGCCATTGTCGCCATCATGAAAATTGACAACTTGAGGATTAAAGTGAGCTTGAATTGTAACCCGATTCGGAGACCGGATAAAAAATAGTTAACCTAAGCAAAGCCTCCGGGCCTCACATTAAAAGGTCCCTACGACCAAACAGCATACGTGCCATTGTCACCGGCTAAACAAAGCCTCCGCGCCTCACATCAAAAGGTCTCCACAACCAAATAGCGTAAGTGCCATTATCGCCGGCTAAGCATGCCTCCAGGCCTCATACTAAAAGGTCCCAAAAACTAAGCAACAGAAAGGCCAACGTTGCTGGCCGAGGACTCAGATGAGATTTAAGGGTCGACTACAGCTTGAGTCACAACATGACATGGAGACTGGATCTAAAAAATCATAATAATCCCTAGAGCGTGACACCAATGTTGCTTTCTCCAACCGGAACCTCTGAAAAGATCAAAGGGAAAATTACATCTTGAATTGCAATGCGACTCGGAGACTGGACCCGGAAAATCACCAAACGCCCAAGTGCAGAGAGAGGATCATTATCACCAACCCAAACAGGCTCGAATGAAAGATAAGCTCGACTCAGGATCCCGAATCGGAGACTGAACCCGAGGGAAATTCAGTCACAATACGCCTAAAAGCATGGCCCAAATGACGCTATCAACGGTCGAGGAAAATATCCAAGCCGAGCTCCCACAAAACCGCTTCAGTCTAGGAACACAAAGGGTCATCATCCTCCGCCCATGCAGGCGAGAAAAAGCTGGAAGGCCAATCAAAGCTCGAGCCATAGCGCGACTCGGGGACTGGTTCCAAAAATCGGTCTAGCAGTTGAAAGCAACGATAGAAAAAATGTAAAAAGGGGATAATACTTTAAAATTTCCTCTTATGTTACATGCGAAAAAACGTTCTCTATCTACAGACACGCCCTACGCGCGCCGGAAACCAGGTTACAAAATGATAAGACCTGTACATTGCGCCAAAAGACTATAACCTGTCAAGATCGCCCTCTGAAACGTCCACGAGAAGTGACCGAGTGTCTCCCTCGTCCGCCCTTGCTTAAGCCAATTCCTCCGAGAGAATAAAGCCTCTCTCTCCAACTTCCTCGGGTACCTCTCCCCGGGATCGGCCTCGATCATTTTCCTTGATCCTCTTCTCACGATCAAGGGCTTGCATCAAATCAGATTGAGCATCAGTGACCTCCTTTATGCAAATCGCCATCTCGCGTTCCACCTTGGTTCGGCTTAACGCCGCTTCCGCACGGGCATCAATGATTTTGGACCTGATCTTCGAGAGGTCGGACTCCATTCTCTTAATCATATCCACCTGAACCTTGGAGTTACCACAAAATAGTTTAAGCTGGTCCTCGAAGGCAGGGATCTTGGCTGAGGCCCTCATCTCCTCCAAGGCTTGAGCCCGCACATGGCCCCTTAGTTCCTCGCAAGTTGCCCTGACATAGTTCACGTCACCTTTAAGGTACTCTAAGGCCTCTGTGTTTTTTTTTTGCAGCTGATATGGCAGGAAGAAGTTAGCCTTAAAATTAGAAATAGGCAAAGAACACACTACAAAAAGTTACCTGCTCCATCAAATAGCTCTCATAGTTCGAGCTCCGATACGCCTTATATCGCTAATGCTGCAGCTTAACTTCCTTCTCCTTGCAAAGGAGCCTAAGGGATTCTCCCTCATCCCGAATCCTTTGGAACATGGCCTTTTGACAAGACAACTCGAACATAAGCCTATCACAGGCCCGCGCAAGAAAGATTCAATAAGAGGAGGAAGATTCGGGATATGAAAGAGATATGCACTAACTCACCGTGAAGTGAAGATGGCAGATATCCTCCAGATAAGAACATGCTCCTGATAGTACTGCTCCTATGATCCCGGAAGAACCGGCCTTGGGCAAAATATGCTCACTCGGGGGAGCCGCTTGCCGAGAAATCGGTGCCCCAGTGACAGCCGACTCGGGCGATGCCCCATCATCAGAAGCACGCGCCCGGCCAGCGCCACTAAAAGCTCCTTTGCATGATGGGTCCTGGACCCTCTTGCAGATATTGTCTCTCAGCCCAAAGGCCGATAACTCCATCTCGTCTCCAAGAAAGCGCTGCCTCACCTCGAGGAACCGCCCGATATCTACAAAAAATCTAGCGTAAAGGAGATGCGAAAATGTCACCTCAAATACATATAAAAAGGAGAAAAGCAGCATACGCACGTACCTTGATGGTACATTCCCCACCTGATGTGGGACATGGCTCGCCACCTGTATTCGTCGCAAGACGAATGGGCCACCAGTCGCCGAACCTAGCCGGGCAAATCATGAACTTGGCCTGGTGTCCACGAAGTTGCTGCAACAAGGGAAGTAACACTGATTACTTGGCCGATTTTTGCTATGAACAAAATCTAAAGGAACAACAAAGCGCCTAACTTACGTACGTGATTCCATCCTTTGGGGAATGGCAGAAACTCTACAGGAATAATATCGGTCATCCTGACTCGGACAAACCAACTGGCCCACTCTCGATCTCCGTCTTCCTTATCATCAACAACCAAGGGAATGGGCGAACGACCCCTCAAGGTTAACAGTCCTCGATGGTGAAAAGGGTGATATAGCCTTATGAGATGGTCAAGCATGAAATCAAGTCTGGTTTTCTCCGCAAAGAATCTCATCATCATAACCATTCACCAAAATGACGGATGGATTTGCTCCAGGTGTAACCTGATACTTCAAGCAAAAATCGAGCACGACCTTATCAAGAGGGCCAAAAGCAAAGGGGTATAGGTATACGCTCTAGAACCCATCAGTAGGGTCCGCGATGCCTTCACTTGGGAAGAGCACCTGCAGTGTCATCCCCTTTCTCCACCCGCAATATCGCCTTGCCATCTTCAGGTGTTCCTCTATTATCAAGGACGCAGACTCCAGAACAAAATCCTTCGACTCTCCAGTGCCGGGAACAACATTCTCCGCCCTTTGCCCTGGTTCCGAGATGGTCGCCATGACTATAGCAGAACTAGCAAAATAAAGTAAATAAGCACAGACGCCTTTTGCACTTTAAAAGATAGAGAACCCTATGCCGAAACGGAAGAATAGCTGCCCAAAAATAGTAAAGTCTTGCGAAAAGGCCGAAGCCACCCCTCTTATATACAAGAGGAAACGACGAGTCACATGATAGATGTAAGCTTTAAGAAGCAAAGTGGCATCGATACGAATCGACGAGTCAATACCCGACCCAGGAAACATCCCCCAACAGACGACTAAGCTCGAGGATCCATGCAAATTATCTCCATGCTCTAGGCAGCATTTCACATTTCGAACCCCCGACCGACAAGAAGCAGGGTCACGATAAGCTCCAAAGCACCGATGCCAGATGCGAGGCACGCGTCCGAGCACGTGTTTCCCACTCCGATCTCCAAAAACCCCACGAGGCCCTAAAGAAGTACCCCGCATATAGGCATACCCCTCGAACGGAAGCCATTCTTACACTCTTTGAAAGAGTTATCCACATCAAAATCAACAGGGCCCACTGAGGCACCCAGGGATGACCTTCATCCTGGGTATCATTACCGAAGGCCCCAGAATTTGATATGAGATCCCCAAACGATCCTGCAGGCCCCGACGACTCAGTCTTATCCGGTCGATCCTCCATCAGTCCAAAGTAAGACAAAAATAAAGCGGGGAAGAGCCTTGCCAATCAGATGGAGACCAGAACGAGCTATCACGGCAAGCTACAACGGCCTATGAACAAAAGAAGGCATTCAAAAATTCGGAAGGGCATAAAAGAAAGAAAGCGCCAAAGGGGAAGCAAAAGTCTATCTCATGTGGCCCGAAAAGACCGTCCACATCCAGAACAATTAGGCCTCTAGGGTACCCGAAGATGACCTATATCCGGAGCAGTACCCACAGAGACCTTAGAACTCAACGCACAGTATCCGAATAACTCGGGAGACTCTCACAACACCAATCTATCAAATTAATCCAGGGTTGTCTCGAAAGACGACAACGGGACCAAAAAGGGCCATGTCGATCGGCAAGAAATCAAATAAAACACTCACGTTCAAATCAAATATCAGCGATCAGCAACACAAAAGGATACGTTTGAAGAGCCTCGAAGGGCACAAAAGCATAAAGAAGTAGAGCAAATTAGAAAATAGAGGTCAATTCATTTCTCATTTATGAAGATTTCAAGTACAATAGCCTCCGAGGTATCACAACATTCGATTACAAAGCCCCGAAGTGTAATCACATAGAAAGTAAAAAGGCTCACAAAAATCTACGCAAAGGTGAAACCAACTCTCCACCCATCACCATCTTGGGCCAACGATAGCAGTAGCAGCCTACATACCGATGATCGCGGTAGTATCGGGACAACATATTTATGTTCAACAAAGGGAGGCCCTAACAGAAGGCCTCGATGAGGCCCATGAGAACTCCTCCACACAGCCTTGAGATAGGAAGTTCCCATCGTGGTAATTAAAGGTAAAAGAATATAGGAAGGATGAAGCAAAGCATACCAATAGAAGTATTGAGATACAAGATACAATACCACAAAATGCCCTCATTTATAGGGGAAAATGGCACGCTCATCAATGCTCTGAAGGATTGACCGATGGGTGTAGTTACTACCTCCTTGAAAAAATGAACCGACGACAGCACTTGCCTTAAGGAGCAAAAACGACAAGACATCGAGCAGAGATCTATGAGACATGCCAATTGTAATGGAAGATTGTACCGTGATCTGAATCGCCATTATAGCGTTGCCACAACGAACTCAAGGGGTTGAGTGTCAGAATCATTTCCCATCACTTTATCATGAGAAACGCGGAGACTATCTGTACGCGGTAAAATCAAAAGACTTGATTTTTGCTATCAAGACATTTTAGAAGCCTTCCCAGAGACTCCGAGGGAGGAAGGCCACAATCGAGTTCCCGTCCTCAGGGCTTGTCGAGGCCCGAATCGAAGGAAGCATGGTCTGAGGTAAAGATAAGAAAGGAAGTCTCCTAAGCACATGGCTACACCTGACAGGTCTAGCCTATCTAAGAACCTACTGAGAGGACTTGAGTTAGGCCGTCCCATCTTTGTATCATTGCAATAAATATATATTTACTTTACCAAGTCCCCTCGCCTATATAAAGGGGACTCACCCTACCTCATAAGAGACTGATATTTCTCCACTCCTCCACAATGCAATAAAATATCTCTCTCTCTCTTTCTTCTAAATTATCAGTCTTCATCGACCCCGAGGTTGCCTTAGCATATTATTGTTTCTTCGTTTGTTCTTCATCATTTAGCTCAAGATTGATATTATAGAGCCTTACTTACTTATATCTTTATCTCTTATCCCCTTCCCGACTACCCTCGATAAGACCGAGATAGGCTCGAGGCCTGGCTCTGAGGTACCTACTGGCTTCCCTTACGCCCGAGAACATCCCCTTAATGATTCGATTATGGCTTTGGCTAACTTGATCTTTATTATCTTACTTCACGTTTTAACACAAATCAACCTAACAAACTAGCTCGGGAATAGATCACGTATTTTTAGAATCTCATTTATAAATTTAATTGTTGTTACCGTTTTCAAAGTAAACAATAAGAAAAACTTTGAATGGACTCCTAAATATCAGCAGGCTTTGAAGGATTTGAAAAGGTATTTATCGAGTCCTCCACTACTATCAAAGCCGGAGGAAGGCGAACAACTGCTGATCTACTTAGCGGTCTCGAAGGTAGCGGTAAGTGTCATTTTAGTGTGTGAGGATGAAGTTATGTAATCTCCTATCTGTTATGTTAGTAAAATCTTAACGGGAGTAGAAACGTGCTACTCACATCCGGAAAAATTGGCCTTAGCTCTTATATTCACCTTTTGGAAGCTTGGGCCTTATTTTTAATTTCATACAATAGCCATTACGACATCTTTTCCCCTGTAGAATATCCTTCATAAACCTAAACTTTCATGTAAGCTAGCTAAGTGGGCAGCCAAAATGAGTGAATTCGACATAGACAATAAACCTGGACTGCAATTAAGTAACAAGTTTTGGCCTACTTTGTGGCCGATTTTAGTCCGGGACTGTTACTTTTGTCTACTAAAGAAGCAGTGATGGTGCCAGAATCGACATCAGGAGTTTGGACTTTGTTCATGAATGAAAATTCCATTATGAAAGGGTCTGGTCTCGAAGTAGTGTTAATCACGCCCTCTGGGGAATACCTAACACATGACATAAGAACTGTTCCTCTGACTAACAATGAAGCAGGGTATGAAGCATTGATTGTAGCACTCGAGCTAGCTCGGGGACAGTACTCCGAGGTCATCAAAATTAAATGTGACTCCCAATTAGTAGTAAATCAGGTTTAGGGGATCTTCTAAGACAAAGAGGAACACATGCAACAATATGTAGTAAAAGTCAGAAATCTGATCGCACGGTTCAAGGAATGGTAAATTACCCGCATCTCGAGAGAAGAAAACTTGAAGGCAGACACACTAGCCCATCTAGGACCGTCCATGAAAATGAAGGGATCAGACTCCGGTACGGTCATGCAGCTTATGCATTTGGTATTAGACCTAGATAGCTATTACGAAGTAAACGCGACCAATTTGGTCTAGGACTGGAGTAATGAGATCATTGACTACCTCGAGCACGGAAAACTGCCTGAAGATCCCAAGGTATCTCGGGCGCTTCACACTAAAGCAGCTTGATATAGCTTCGAGAGAGGTCAATTATATGAAAGATCTTTCCAAGGCCCGTTGGCTCGATGTTTGGGAGCTTCTGAAGATAACTATGTCATGAGAGAAGTCTAGGTGGGGATTGATGTCTTCCAAGTCACACCCTCTATTTGAGGTAGTGAAACGGTCAATGTATTAGTAATACCCAACTTTGAGTCGGGGTCAAATTCCATAGGGAGCTATGAGTTTGGGATTTAGAAGTATATATTACAGTATATGAGCTTGACCTATCCTAAGTTGCACTTCCACAAACTTGATTGGTTTTATAGCTAAATTAAACTAAGATTGCAACTAAGTACTTGAAGCTAAAAAATGAAATTTTTGGTTATTTTTCAAATGTTTTAAAAGGACTAGGGCTGTGACCATGACCTTGGTATTCGCCTAATGGGATAAAGTTTTTATGTTGGTTTTTTGAACAGGGTGTATTATATCTCACAACACTGCATTGCCCACTCAATACTTCTCGGTTAGAGAATGGTTTTGCCTAATTTGGATTTCTCAAGATCAAGCGGGTATCTATCGAAACAGTTTATAAGAGCTCAAGTTGGGTTGTTACTATCTCTAGGTTGAACCCTTTAATTGGGTTGATCAATTTCTCAGTTGACCCTCTTCTTTGTTAGCTAGGTTGATCTAGACTAGGTCTGTCTTTGTCAAGAAGAGACTATGTCAAAAAGGCATAAATTATGTTTACAACCATTAATTCACAAATAAAGCATAAATAAATCAAGCTAAATAACAAACACCCATTCATAAACAAGCATAAAATTAATCACCTATAATATTTACACACTAGGGTTGGATCACAACCATAGTAAAGAATTTAGGTACTCATAATGGAAAATGAAGAAAATAGAGAAGAAATAATAATTAAACTCATATTGAAAGATTAAAAGATAAAAATTTAATGTTTAATCACTAAAGTAAGCTAAAGTTGCCTAAAGCAGTAGAGAAAACCGCTACAGATGTTTAGGCATTCAAAAAACTTGACCTAATTTGTGAAATAAGTCTATTTATACACAACTGGAAATTTTGGACAAAATGCCCTTTCAGAGGTTCTTCGGCCGCTGAATTCCATGTGCAGTCCGCACTTCTTCAGTCTTGGTACGAGCTTGGTATGCGACGGCATAATTCTAGATTGTGGCCGCATGTCACTTATTCTGCTGTCCACATAAATTGAGTGCGACCTCATATGCCCTTTCTACGGTCCGCACAAATCTAAGTGCGGCCGCATAGCTGACTTCTGCGGCCGCACAATAATTGTGCGGTCCGCATATCCTTGAGGCTTGAACTGGGAATTCTCTAAACTTGAACTCTAGCATGGCTTCTATGGTTTCATAATAATTGTGCGGTCTGCTCATTGTATTAACCCTCTGACAATTTTTACTTCACATTCTGCGGCCGTAGATGGAATTCTGCGGTCCGCACATTGTCCTTTTGCCTGCTTTTTTCCCTTGAGTTCACATTACTCCTTCTTGAGTCAGATTTCATCTTTTTGACTCATTTCTTAATGCTCCTAAAATTAAGCACATTTCATCTGTTTTTGGGAATATAATTAAGCTCTTTTGGACTAAAACGAAAGTAAAAAGATGCTAATAAGTAGTGAAACTCCCCACTTATCAGGGATCTATGGAAATCACTCGGGCGTGGATTCCTTAGTGATAAATCTAATTAGAGTAGGATACTAATGGCCCTAGATGGAATGAGACGCTAAGGCTTATGTACAAAAATGTGATAAGTGTCAACGCCACACGCTAGTTGTACATCAACTGGAAGAGCTACTACACTCTATTTTGTCGCCCTTACCATTCGTGAAGTGGGGAATGGATATAGTTGGTCCGCTACCATCGACTACTAGTAAGTTAAGATTTCTTTGATTTTAACTGACTATTTTTCTAAGTAGGTTAAACCAGGTCCTTATTAAAAACTTAGCGAATACGAAGTGATAGATTTCTTGTGGGAAAATATAATTTGTAGATTTGGGATATCAAAAGACATAGCCTGTGACAACAGACCATAATTTATAGGCGCAAAGGTCACAGAATTCCTTGAAGACTTGAAAATCTAAAGGAACGCATCATCACTCTATCACCCGAGTGCAAACGGTCAAGCAGAATCAACAAACACGGTGGTTATCGAAAATGTAAAAAATAAATTGGAAGTAGCCAAAGGCAAATGGCCCGAAGAATTACCCAGAGTATTATAGGCGTATTGAACAACGACCGAATCAAGCATGGGGGAGACTCCTTTCTCTCTTTTATACGGAGCAGAAGCATGATCCCGATGGAAGTATGGAGCTTACCTTGAGATATTTCTGGGCAGACGAAGAGACAAATAATGAAGTACTACTGGTCAAATTGAAGTTGCTATATGAACGCAAGGACTTGGAGCATATAAGGATGGCAGCCTAGAAACAGAGAACGGAAAGATATTACAATCGAAGAGCCAACTCCCTTATTTCAAAGTAGGTGACTTGGTTTTAAGGAAAGTAACTCAGAACACCCGGCTCAATACAGGAAAGCTAGGTACAACGTGAGAAGGTCCATACAGGGTTTCAACTGTCACTGGGAAAGGGTCAAACGAATTGAAAAATCAAGATAGAGTGAATTTTTTGGTCAACTGGAATGTGGTGCACCTCAAAAGATACTATTGCTGATTAATACTTCCTATACTGAAAGTATGTGCTGCACTATTTTTTTCTTTGCCCAGCTTTTGTCCCAATTGGGTTTTTCTAGCAAGGTTGTAAACGAGGTAGCAACAGAATGAATACTACAAAGGAAGCTTTGTCAGCAAAATTAATACCTTTAAATAACAAGGGATGAATGTAACGGGGCAGAGCGGTGATAAGCGGAGATTTTAACCTATTATTTGCTCTCTTTTACTTGCGCTTTGGGCCTAAAATGCATGAAGGTATTCCTGAAAACTAATGTAATATGCTTTCTTGCAGGAACTGATCAAAATGAGCCAAAGGAGGCATAATCAACTCATAAAAGAGTCAAAACTGGAATATAAACCCAAATTGGGCTAGGAGACCTAAAACACGGACTGTACAAATATTGTGCGGCCGTGGAAGCCACAACGCGGTCGCGATCACAAATACGTACAAAAGGGAGATTCAGAGAGTGCATTTTCAGACCAAACGTTAAGCGAGGTCCGTATCAGAAATGTGCGGCCGCGAAAGTCTCATCACGCCCGCTATTGGAATTATGCAAACCGTAGTTACTGAGGTTCAGAGAGTTCACATTTCAAGAAAAAAATAAGGAGTGCGTTCCGCGGTAGAATTATGTGACCGTGAAACTCCCTTACGCGGCCACAATGGAAATTATGCGGCCCGCGAAACATTCCTCTACCCATATCTAGAAGTTAAAAGCGCGGACCGTGGTCAGTATAACGTGACCGCAAAAGCAAGAGTGCGGCCGTGAAACCTCCGCAGAGGTTATTTTGTCTGGAAATTTTAGCTTAGTATAAATAGATCTTTTTGATATTTTTAGGTTACACTACCACAAAAAAGATATTTAGCGATAATTAATTAGTGGCAATAATATACTTTCCACTAATTTAATTCCTAAACTAAAATGTTAACGACAAACATATATTAACCGGTAAAAAGTATCATTTGCTGGCAATTAAACAAATTAGTAACTAACGAGCCTAACTTTTATTTTTATCTTCCCTCCAAAGAAAATCCTATATTTTTTCAATTCCCAATTAACCACTAAAGAGCCTAACTTTTATTTTTCATTTTCCATCCAAGGAAACCCTATATTTTTCATTTCCCTCTCTTCTTTTAATCATCCTGCTCTTGGCTTGTTTCTTTTTACTATTCTGATTTCTCTTATTTTCATCCTTCAAAATCATGAACACATAGGGAAGAAAAGGATGAACACAGATATTATAACAGTGACAAAGCTAGAACTAGTTATAGATCGAAACTTATCATCTTACCACCTACATCTTCATCAAAACCTCTTACCTCTCTAGTACTTTTGCGATTCATTTTTTTGTTTATCATTTACTATACACATTCTTATATAGATTTGGTAGATTTTGATTTTTTTAATTCTATTTTTGCATGAATAAACTTAAGCTAATGGGACTATCAATGCTGGAATGAGGTTTATTTAGGCTCATGGATAGGTTCATGTACGAGTACTAGAATCCTGCAAGTATATTATAGGGGTTTTACCCAGCTGAGGAAGGTATGTAGCTAAGTACAAGAAATAATTATTTGTATTTGTTTTATTTTGTGTTTTTAGTTTGGTGTTTGTTTGATGTTCATTTTGTAATAATAGGAGTATGGGTTTACTTCTGATCCGTTTGTTTTTACTCTATTGCTTGTTATCTGGTTTGATTTTGATTCATTTGATTATACAATATTAATTTTTATGTTTGCTACTAGAGGACAAATTTAAGAAGCCTACAAATTTTTTAATAAAATATCATATAGAAATATTTTCACTTGAATAATAATGATTTGGGTATGGTATTTTACAAGTAGTATTTTAAATTGTTAAAGATGAAAAATAAATTTCAAAAATTAGAAGGTTGAGAAGATTTAATGCTTTTTAATTAAGAGTTAAATTAGAGTCATTTCAAATATTAAATTTCGAAGAATATTAGAAGTACCTCTGAGCTAGTGAGGCTTCTAAGTTGTGATGTTACTCATTATCAATATTTTATTTGAAAATGAAGATATTATATTGAAGATATTTAAACTGGTTGGAAGATTATAAGAAAACATGTTCGCTACAAAAATAAATAATATGTCTGGATGTGTATTCTTTGTTCTTCTAAGGCCAATCTATTAACTAATATTGACTTAAAGTACATTAATTCATTGTTCCTATATTTTGATTAGAAATATCTAATTCAAGTTTAATAGATTAAGAAATGTAGTATTGATGGTTCTTGAAATTAGACGAGATGAGGATGTGATGCTACAGCTGAATTTGTCATGGGCAGGGAAAAAGTTGCAAATGCATCTAATGTATATGGCAAGCATTAAATAAATTTTTAATGTTTTTGTTCTTCATAAGTAGTTAAGCTTATTTTTAACAGTTGAAAATAAATGTGAAGTCCATTGTATCAGTAGTATATTCAGATATTCATTTTTCTCATTTATATTTATAGTTGCATTGAGCATGGTTAAGCATGCTAAAAACTCCCTTTCATAACAAGTTACAGTATGTATTATGCATTTTAGCTAGACAAACAAACTTGCAAGAACTGTTTTTCTTGGCTAAAGTTAACTTTTTATATTTTGTATTCTTATTGAACAAATTGTTTATTGTATTTTAGCAGACCAGTGAACATGAGGAGGAAAAAAACTTACTAATAAGGAGGAGGGTACATTTGAAGTCGGGTAGGTTTCAAATGGTTTTATTTGTTTGTCCGGTATTTTTCAAAAACCAATTCCAAGTTTTCTTTCTGAATGTGTGTTTTACTTGCTTAACAGGAAATATCACTGATAGATGTAAACATTGAGCTAGGAGTGAGAATTTGAATAGAGAATCAGGTTCATTTTTGTCTTTATTGTTTACATTTCAATTGTAGATAAGCTAATCCTGTCACGACCCGAATTTTCGACCCTCGGGAGTCGTGATGGCACCTACTCGTGAAAGCTAGGCAAGCCAACCAATTGAACTATTTATGTAACGACCCGACCGGTTGTTTTGAGCCCTAAAGTGTCGTTCAGCAGTCTGAGGCTATGAGCAGCTTCATTTAAGGTATTATGACTTGTACGCGTGGTCGAAATTAAGTTTCGGGAAGTTCGGAGTTGATTTGGGAAGAGAATTCTCATTTCGGAAGCTTAAAGTTGAAAGAATTAACTTGGATTGGATTTTTGAGTAAACGATATCGAAATCGGGATTCGAAGGTTCCAACAGGTTCGTATGATGATTTGAGACTTGGACGTATGTCCGGATCGGGCTTTGGATGACTCGGGAGCGTTTTGGCGCCTATTGTGGAAGTTAGTATTTTGGAAAATTTTTTATAAGTTAGGCTTGCAGTGCATTTCAGTATTATCGATATCCGTTTTGGATTCCGAGTCAGGGAGAAACTCTGTATGGTGATTCTGCAGTTGGGAGCGCGATCGGAAGTGAATTCGGAGGTCTGTAGGTCATTTTGGAGCCATTTAGCTAAAGATAAAAATTTGAAGGTTTCTGAGAAGTTTGACCAGAAGTGGACTTTTTGATATCGGGGTCGGAATCCGATTACGGAAGTTGGAGTAGGTCTGTGATGTCGAATATGACTTGTGCGCAAAATTTGAAGTCAATTGGGCGTGATTTGATAGGTTTAAACACCAAAAATAGAAGTTTCAAATTCCAAAGCTGGGATTGGAGGTAGATTCGTGGTTTTAGCGTTGTTTAATATGATTTGACGCATCGAGCAAGTCCGTAATGTATTTTGGGACTGGTTAGTACGATTGGTTGGGGTTCCGGGGGCCTCAGATGGATTTTGGGTGGTTAACGGATTGAAAATGGTATTTTTGGAAGACTGAACTTGCTGGTTGCTGTCATAACCGCACCTGCGAGAATTGGACCGCAAGTGTGGAGCCGCAG
Organism: Nicotiana glauca; assembly: GCA_026770625.1. Lineage (NCBI taxonomy): Eukaryota > Viridiplantae > Streptophyta > Magnoliopsida > Solanales > Solanaceae > Nicotiana > Nicotiana glauca. The sequence continues at coordinate 127,930 of MU716815.1, read as the reverse complement.
AAGCAGCTAAAGGAGCCGCATATGCGGTTTTGGACTGGAAGAGAAGGGACCACAGATGGCAGGACCGCACCTGCGGTGGAGAAGACGTAAAAGCGGAAAAAGAGCAGCCTGGGAAGGACTGCAGATGCGGTAGTGGGGCCACACCTGCGTAACCGCAGAAGCGGTCGATAGATCGCAGGTGCGGAAAGAGCTGGAGGCAGAGGGTTCTTTTAAATTCGGGATTTGGCCATTTTTCTCTTATTTTCTCTTAGAATGGGAGATTTTGGAGAGCTTCAAGTGGGGTTTTTCATCATCAACGATAAGGTAAGCTAATCCCATCCGTCTTGAGTTAAATATTTGATTTTTTATGGATTTTAGTATGTAAATTTGTAGAAAACATGGGGTTTGAGGGATAACCTAGAAAAATTGATATTCTTATAATTTGACCACGATTTTGAGTTTGAAATTAAGAGAAAGTTATGTATTTGAGTTCGTGAGGCTATGGGTAAACTTATTCTTCGAAAATTTTAAAAATCCGGGCACGTGGGCCCGAGGGCATTTTCGTTAACTTTTCGATCAGGGTTAGAAATGGTTATAAATTGGGTTGTAATCAATAATTAAGTATATATTAATGGATTGGTAACATCATTGGTTAGTTTTGGAGCGTTGTGCATCAATTTGAGTCTTCGGAAGGGCGTGGAATGCCGGTTATGGATCTTCGGAGTGAGGTGAGTCTCCTTTCTGACCTTGTAAAAGGGAATTATCCTCATAGGTGAATTAATTGGCTATGTTCTACTATTTGTGGGGGCTACGTATGCACAAGATGATACTGGGACTAGGTGAGTTGCATTATTCGAGGCGGCCCGCAGCTAGTATAGTCCCTTCCAGTATATTGTATTTACTTTCTTCCACTGTATTCCGGACCGATGTTGTATTATATTATTTCTTAAAAATTGCTCATGCACTTGTGACACCGGGTTCTGGGATGGCTTTGAAACATTTTGTATTGATTGCTTATTATTTAATTTGAATTGAAGCGGTTATCTTTTTATTTATAAAAAAAATTGAAGGAAAATCTTAGTTTTCCAGATTGTTAAAATGAGAACTTCATTAAGTAATTTGGTTGGCTTGACTGACAGCAGTGTCCAACGCCTTCACGATCCTTAATGGATTTTGGATCATGACAATTTACCTTGTTTTCATTTTTAATCAAATAACAATTAAGAACCAACAATTAAATACCAACAGAATTTTAATAGGCGGAAGACTAAATTTCAAAGTTTAATGATACTGCTAATGCCAATCCATAATTAATCTACCCAAGACTGGTGTCACAACTTTACAGATTGTCTAGAAGTACTACAAATAAAGGTCTGAAAGAAATAATACAACACTGTCTCTGAAAATACATGAGAGAAACCGGAATAAAGATAGAAGGAGACGCCAAGGTCTGCGGAACACCTGCAGGACTACCTTGGGTTGCCTGATGATCAAGAAACACCAAATCTCACTGCGGTCCATAATCTACAGCACTGAGATCTGCACCAAAGAATATAGAGTGTAGTATAAGCACAACTGACCCTATGTGTTGGTAAGTGCCTAGCCTAACCTCGACGAAGTAGTGACGAGGCTAGGATTAGACTACCAAAAAAACCGGTGCAATTAAATTATATACAACGAAAGAATAAAAGCAGAAATGTACAGTCAAGGATGGGAGGGGGAAAACATGCTGCGGGAAAAAAATCAAATGATAACAGGAGGACAACAGGTATATATCAGGAACACCACAACTAAATTATCAACAAGAAATCAAACAAGTGCACGTCATCACCCTTTGTGCTTTTACTCTCGTCCTCACCATAAGAATCAATAAAAACTGCATGGCATCACCCTATGTGCTTTTACTCTCATCCTCACCATAAAATCAATATAATTGGCATAGAATGGTACATCGTGCGGAAAGGCATCACCGTTCGTGCTTTATACTCTTCCTCACAAAATCATACAAGGCATCACCCTTTGTGCTTTACACTCTTCCTTACCTAAACAACAATGACAAACTATGAGGGCAAGGAAATAAATGAATCACAATAAAATCCCAGCAGGGGAACAATATCAAAATAACAACATCCCGGCAAGGGAATAATATTAAAACCAACAATGTCCTGGTAAGGGAATAATATCATAATCCTCTTATCTTTTTCATATTTATTTCACAACTCGATTCACAATTTGAGACAATGCTCTATAAGGTTCAATTACCAATTATTCTTTCACAATTCACTTCACAACTTGAGCTGATGTTCCTCAATGTTCAAATATCACCATTTCTTCCACAAACTTTGCCCAACAATAGAAAACATCACAAAAATGCATGAACAATACAAACGGACTCATAATAATAGTGATATAAGACTCACGGGGATGCTTGACACCAACGTATAGATACTCGTCACCATGCCTATACGTCGTACTCAACAAATAACACATAGAAAATAGGACACAACTCCTAATTCGTCAAGCTAATGTTAGACCAAACACTTACCTCGATGGCTCGAACACAATTCAAGCCTCAAGTAGCGCTTTACCTCTTGATTCCACCACCAATTCGCTCGTATCTAGCCACAAGTTACTTAATTATATCAATAAATGCTAAATGAATCAATTCTAATGCATGGAAATAAGTTTTCTAAAGTTTTTCCCAAAAAGTGAAAAATTGACCCGGGCCCACATGGTGAAAACCCGAGGTTCGAACAAAAACCCGATTACCCATTTACCTATGAACTTAAATATACAATTTGTTTTTAAATCGGACCTCAAATCGAGGTCCAAATCCCCAAAATTTGAAAAACCTAGGTTCTACCCAAAATACCCAATTTCCCCCATGAAAACCTTTAATTTTGAGTTGAAATCATGTGATAAGATGTTACAGATTGAAGAAAACAGTTGGAAAAAACTTAAAATCGATTTAGAGAAGAAATTTTCTATGGAAAATGGCTGAGGAGGTATGAAAAATGGCTGAAAATGCGCCTAAGTGTTGATTAACTAGACACTGATGTCGCAATTGCGACCAGGGTTCGCAATTGCGAACCCCTCAGAAATATTCTATTGTCGCATTTGCGTCTAAGTATCGCAATATCGAAGTCGCTTTTGCGACCGGATTGTTGCATTTGCGACCAAGGGGAATTCCAGGCCACTTTGCAAGTTCAAATTTCACTCCATGGCCTATCCAAAACTCACCCGAGCCCTCGAGGCTCCAAACCAAACATGCACACTAACACAAAAATATCATACAGACTTCCTCGTGCATTCAAATCACCAAAATAATATCAACAACTATACATTTAGCGTCAAAATCATGAAATTAGTTAAGGAAATCAAATTTTTCCAATTTTCTCTAATGAGGTCCGATTCACATCATTTCAAGTCCGTTTCTTACCAAATTTCACAGACTCAACTTAAATCACATATAAGACCTGTATCGGGCTCCTTAACCAAAATAGACCCGATACCATCAAATTTCAAACACAGTTCATTTCCAAAAACTCATATATTTTTCAGAAAACAATTTTCTTTAAAAATTCATTTCTCTGGCTTGGGACCTTGAAATCTGATTCCGGGCATACACCCAAGTCCCATAATTTCCAACGGACCTCCCGGGATTGTCAGAACACGGATCAGGTCCGTTTGCTAAAAATGCTTACTCAAGTCAACCATAATCAAATTTTAACTTTAAAAATTTCTATTTCTTATATTTTCACATAGAAGGCTTTTCGGATATAGGTCCGGACCACACGCAAATCGAGGTGAGGTAAAAAGGAGGTTTTTAGGCCTCGGAACACTAAATTTTTTTCTAAAACAAGTGATGACCTAAAAGGTCATCACATCCTCTACCTCTAAGACAACTGTTCGTCCTCGAATGGACATGAGAAAGAAGTACCTGAGTCGGAGAAAAAATAGGGATAACAGCTCCGCATATCGGACTCGGACTCCTAGGTCGATGCCTCAACATGACGACCTCTACACTGAATGCAAACAGAAGGGAAACTCTTCGATCTCAGCTGATAAACATGCCGTTCTAGAATAGCTACCGGCTCCTCCTCATATGACAAATCCTTGTCCAAATGGACAGTTCTATAATCTAACACGTGGGAAGGATCGTCGTGATACTTCCGAAGGATGGACCCATGAAATACTATATGCACGGATAATAATCTCGGCGGCAACGCAAGTCTGTAAGCCACCTCCATCACTCGATCAAGAATCTCAAACTGGCCAATGAACCTAGGGCTAAGCTTGGCCCTCTTCCCAAATTGCATCACGCCCTTCATAGGCGACACCCGAAGTAACACCAGCTCACCGACCATGAATGCCAAATCGCGAACTTTACGGTCGGAATAACTCTTCTCCATGGACTGAGAGGTACGAAGCCTATCCGGAATGATCCTGGCCTTGTCGAAGACATCCTACACCAGATCCGTACCCAACAACCGAGCCTCCCCCTACTCAAACCATTCAACCGGCGCCCGACACTGCCTACCATACAACGCCTCATAAGAAGCCATATGGATACTTGAATGGTAGCTGTTGTTGTAGGCAAACTCTGCTAAAGGTAAGAACTGATCCCACGAACCTCTAAAGTTAATAACTCAAACTCGGAGCATATCCTCCAAAATCTGAATAGTCCGCTCAGATTTCCCATATGTCTGAGGATGAAACGATGTGCTCAACTCAGCCCGTGTGCCTAAGTCCTGCTGAACTGCTCTCCAGAAATGTGAGGTAAACTGCATACCTCGGTCCGAAATGATAGACACGGGCACACCATGAAGACGGACAATCTCCCGGATATAGATCTCAGCTAACTTCTCAGAAGAATATGATACCGCCACATGAACTAAATGTGCTAACATGGTCAGCCTATCAATAGTAACCCACACTGCATCGAACTTCCTCTGAGTCTGTGGGAGCCTAACAACGAAGTCCATAGTGATAAGCTCCCACTTCAACTCAGGAATCTCGATCTTCTGGAACAGACCACCAGGTCTCTAATGCTCGTACTTAACCAGCTGACAATTTAGACACCGAGCCTGTGCAATAATGCCCTTCTTCATTCTCCTCCACCAATTATGCTGCCGCAAATCCTGGTACATCTAGGTGACGCCCGGATGAATAGAGTATCGGGAATTGAGGGCCTCCTCTAAAATCAACTCTCGGAGCCCATCCATATTAGGCACACAACCCTGTAGCCTTAAAAATCCATCATCTCCTAATGTAACATGCTTAGCACCTCCTTGCTACACCATGTCTCTAAGGAGACACAAACGAGGATCATCATACTGCCCATCTCGAATACGCTCCAATAAAGAAGAGCGAGCAACTGTGCAAGCTAATACACAGCTCGGCTCAAAAACATCCAACCTTACGAACTTATTGGCCAAAGCCTGAACATCAAAAGCAAGCAGTCTCTCACCTACCAGAATATACGCAAGACTGCTGATGCTGGCTGACTTCCTACTAAAAGCATCGGCCACCACATTGGCCTTTCCTGGATGATATAAGATGGTGATATCATAGTCTTTTAACAGGTCCAACCACCTCCCCTGCCTCAAATTTAGCTCTTTCTATTTGAACAAGTATTGCAAACTCTTGTGATCCGTGAACACCTCACATGCCACGCCATACAGATAATGACTCCAAATCTTCAGTGCGTGAACAATGGCTGCTAACTCTAAATCATGGACTGGATAGTTCTTCTCAGGAATCTTCAACTAACGTGAAGCATAAGCAATGACCTTGCCATCCTGCATCAATACCGCACCAAGTCTAATACAAAAAGCATCACAATACATTGTATATGGCCCTAAACCTATGGGCAAAGCCAACACTGGCACCGTAGTCAAAGCTGTCTTGAGCTTCTGGAAGCTCGCCTTATACTTGTCCGACCACTTGAACTGGGTACCCTTATGGGTCAACCTGTTCATCGGGGATGCAATAGATGAAAACCTCTCCACAAACGATGATAATAGCCTACCAAACCCAAGAAAATTCGGATCTCTATTGCTGATGTGGGTTAAGGCCAGTTCTTGACGGCCTCTATCTTCTTTAATTCTACCTGAATACCCTATGCTAATACCACATGACCCAAGAAAGCAACTGAACTCAACAGAACTCACGCTTCAAAAACTTAGCACACAACTGACTATCTTTCAGAGTCTGAAGAACCACTCTCAGATGCTGCTCATGCTCCTCCCGGCTGCGGGAATAAATCAAATTATCGTCAATGAAGACTATTATGAATGAATCCAAGTATGGCCTGAATACTATGTTCATCAAATCCATGAAAGTTGCTGGGGAATTTGTCAACCCGAATGACATCACCAAGAACTCATAATGCCCGTACCGAGTGCAGAAAGCTATCTTAGGGACATCAGATGCCCTAATCCTCAACTGATGATAGCCAGATCTCAAGTCGATCTTAGAAAACACTTGGGCACCCTGAAGCTGGTCGAACAAATGATCAATCCTCGGCAATGGGTACTTATTCTTGATTGTGACCTTGTTTAATTGCCAATAATGTATACACATTCTCATCGACTCATCCTTCTTCTTGACAAACAAAACCGGCACACCCCAAGGCGAGACACTAGGCCTAATGAAGCCCTTATCAAGCAAGCCTTGCAACTGCTCCTTCAACTCTTTCAACTCAACCGGGGCCATAAGATACGACAGAATAGAAATGGGCTGAGTGCCCGGAGCCAAATCAATGCAAAAGTCAATATCCCTGTCGGGTGGCATACATGGCAGGTTTGAAGGAAATATCTCAGGGAACTCATAAACTATAGGCACATAATCAATAGAAGGGACCTCATCACTAGAATCACGATCATATGCCAAATAAGCAAAACACCCCTTCTCGACCATACGCCGAGCCTTAATATATGAGATAACACTACAGGTAGAATAAGCAGGAGTCCTTCTCAACTATAAACAAGGTAGACCCGGTAAGGCTAAGGTCACAGTCCTGGCATGACAATCCAAGATAGCATGGTAAGGTGATAACCAGTCAATCCCCAATATGACATCAAAATCAACCGTGTCCAGCAGTAATAAGTCTACTCGCGTCTTATGATTACCAATCATAACTACACAAGAGCGATGAACATGATCTACTACAATATAATCACCCACCAGTGTAGACACATAAACAAGAGCACTCAAAGAATTACTAGGGATGACCAGATACGATGCAAAATAAGATGACGCATAAAAATATGTAGACCCTCGATCAAATAGCACTGAAGCATCCCGACTACAAACCAGAAACATACCTGTGATAACTTCATCGGAAGTCTCAACCTCGGGCCTGGCTGGAAGAGCATAACATCGAGGATGGGCACCACCACCCTAGACTACATCTCTAGGACGACCTGCAACTGGCTGGCCTCCACCTATAGCGGCTTGGGCTCCACCTCTAACACCTTTAACTCCACCTCTAGCACCTCTACCTCTACCTTTAGCTGGCTGGGCAGCCTGTGGAACAGTCAGTGCCTGAACCATGGCACGGGAACTTGGATTCTGTGAGCTGTTCAATGCTTGAGGAGAAAATCTAGCAATGTCACCCATATCACCACAAGTATAACAAGTCCTCAGCTGCTGAGACTGCTGACCCTGACGACCTAAATGACCACCTCAAATACTCTGGAGTGGCAGTGCACTGAGAGGAGCTGGTGGTGCACTGTAGGACTGTTGATCAGAATGCTACATGTGAGAACCACGGCCACCTGAAGCACCGTAAGAAACCTAAAGTGTTGAATGAAAAGGCCTAGGAGGATAGCCTCTACCATATGAATCACTGCCCCCAGACGAGGCGCCACCGAATATGCCTGAATGACGAGGCCTCTTGTCGACCCCTGACCACCTCCTTGCGATAGAACCATCTTGACTCTCCTGGCCACATTGTCCGCCTCCTAAAAGAAAATCTCACTCCCCGTCTTCTTAACCATCTGAAGTCGAATGGGCTGAATGAGCCACTCAATGAACCTCCTCACTCTCTCCCTCTCAGTGGGAAGTATAAGTAGAGCATGACGGGCCAAATCAATAAACCTGGTCTCGTACTATGTAACAGTCATAGAACCCTACAGGAAAAGCTCAAACCGCCTCCGATAAATCCTCTCTGAGTGACGAGAAGAAACTTCTCCAAGAATAGCTGTGAAAACTGATCCCAAGTCAGAGCTGGTGACCCAGCTGGTCTAGCCAACCAATAATCTCTCTACTAAGTCTTGGCGGATCCAGACAAGCAAAAAGTAGCAAAGTCGACCCCATTGGTCTCCACTATCCCCATGTTCCTGAGAACCTCGTGACAGCTGTCTAAATAATCTTGGGGATCCTCAGAAGATGCACCGCTAAAAGTGGTAGTGAAGAGCTTGGTGAACCTATCCAATCTCCACAAGGCATCGATAGTCATAGCTGGTCCATCACCGATCTGGGCTACCACACCCAACTGAACTGCTCTAACTGGCTAAGCTGCTAGAGTCTAAAACTGGGGAGCCACCTGCTCTAGAGTGCGAGTGGAGGAGTTTCAGCTCCTCCTCAACTTGAGAGACGGTTGGTGTTACAGGAAGCAATCCTGCCCGGGTGACACTCTCCATCAGGCCCACTAGATGGACCAAAGCATCCTGAAGTACTGGGGTAGCAATGAACCCCTTTGGGACCTGAGCTGGGCCCACCAAAACTGCCTGGGCCAGAACCTCCTCATCAAACTCAACCTGAGGCTCCGCCACTAGTGCTGCTGCTACGAGCTGAGCTCTTCTCCTACCTCGTCCTCTAGCACGGCCTCAACCTCGCCTTCTGCCCCTCGTGGGAGCTACTACTAGGGTCTCGGGCTGCTGATTAGCGGATGAGAAAGCTCGCATTCTCGGCATCTACGAAAGAATAGAGTAGAAATTCCATCAGCATTGAGAAACCAAATCGCATGACAGGAAATAATAGATGTAAAGTTTTTCCTAGCTCTGTAGCCTCTGGGGGATAAATACAGACGTCTCCGTACTGATCCTTCAAAATCTACTAAGCTAGTCTATGAATTGTTAGACCTATGCAACCTATAGCTCTGATACCAACTTGTCATGACCCGGATTTTCCACCCTCGGGAGTCGTGATGGCATGTACTCGTGAAAGCTAGGCAAGCCAACCAATTGAACTATTTACCTTGTTTCCATTTTTAATCCGATAACAATTAAGAACCAATAATTAAATACCAACATAATTTAAATAGGTGGAAGACTAAATTTCAAAGTTTGAATAATACTGCTAATGCCAATTCATAATCTACAAAAGACTGGTGTCACAACTTCACAGACTGTCTAGGAGTACTACAAATAATGATTTGAAAGACATAATACAACACTCTCTCTGGAAATACATGAGAGAATAGGAATAAAGATAGAATGAGACGGCAAGGCCTGTAGACGCCTCCATGACTACCTCGTATCGCCTGATGATTAAGAAACAACAAATCTCATTGCGGTCTATAATCTACAGCACTATGATCTACACAAAGAAGTGATGAGTGTAGTATCAGCACAAACGACTCCATGTGCTGGTAAGTGTCTAGGCTAACCTCGGTAAAGTAGTGACGAGGCTAGGACCAGACTACCAAATAAACTTGTGCAGTTAAATCATATACAGTGGGAGAATATAAGCAGAAATATACAGTCAAGGATAGGAGAAGGAAAACATGCTGCAGGGAAAACATCAAATGATAATAGGAGAAGATCATGTAAATATCAAGAACACCACAACTAAATTATCAACAAGAATTAGAAATCGAACAAGTGCACGACATCACCCTTCGTTCTTTTACTCTCATCCTCACCATAAGAATTAATAAAAACTACATGGCATAACCCTTCGTGCTTCTACTCTCATCCTCACCATAACATCAATATAATCGGCACTGAATGGTACATCGTGCGGCACGGCATCACCCTTCGTTCTTTACATTCTTCCTCACAAAATCATACACGGCATCATCCTTCGTGCTTTAACACTCTCTCACCAAAACAATGCACGGCATCACCCTTCGTGCTTTACACTCTTCCTCACCCAAACAATAATCACAAACAATGAGGGCAAGGAAATAAATGAATCACAATAAAATCCCGACAGGGGAACAATATCAAAACAACAACATCCCGATAAGAAAATAATATTAAAAGCAACAACGTCCCGACAAGGGAACAATACTATAATCCTCTTCTCTTTTCACATTTATTTCACAACTCAATTCACAATTTGAGCCAATGCTATAGAATTTTAAATTATCAATTATTGTTTTACAATTCACTTCACAACTTGATCCAATGCTCCTCAATGTTCAAACATCACCATTTCTTCCAAAAACTTTGCCCAACAATAGAAAACATCACTAAAATGCATGAACAATACAAACGAAGTCATAATAATAATGATATAAGTCTAACGGGCATGCTTGACACCAACGTATAGATACTCGTCACCATGCCTATACGTCGTACTCAACAAATAACACATAGCAAATAGGACACAACTCATAATCCCTCAAGATAAGGTTAGACCAAACACTTATCTCGATGCCTCGAACATAATTCAAGCCTCAACTATTGCGTTACCTCTTGATTCCATCACCAATTCGCTCGTATCTAGCCAGAAGTTACTTAATTATATCAATAAATGCTAAATGAATCAATTATAATGCATGTAAATAAGTTTTCGAAATTTTTTCCCAAAAAGTCAAAAATCAACCCCGGGCTCACATGATCAAAATCCGAGGTTCGAACCAAAACCCGATTACCCATTCATCTACTAACTCAAATATATAATTTGTTTTGAAATCAGACCTCAAATCGAGGTCCAAATCCCCAAAATTTGAAAAACGTAGGTTCTACCCAAAACACCCAATTTGCCCCATGAAAATCATTGATTTTGAGTTGAAATCATGTAAAAAGATGTTAAAGGTTGAAGAAAACGAGTTGGGAAAAACTTACAACCGATTTGGAGAAGAAATTTTCTTTGAAAAATCGCCCAAGAGAGTTTATGTTTTGAGGAGGTATGAAAAATGGCTGAAAGTGCGTCGAAGTGTTGAATAATTGGTCTTTGATGTCGCAATTGCGACCAGGGTTCGCAATTGTGAACCCCTCAGAAATATGCTATTGTCACAGTTGAGACTAAGTATTGCAATTATGAAGTCGCTTTTGCGATCGGTCTGTCGCATTTGCGACCAAGGGGAATTCTACGCCACTTCGCAAATGCGATGGGCCCTTCGCATTTGCGATGACCACGTCGTATTTGCGACCCCAATGCATACCAATTCTCTTCGCATTTGTGATGAATTTTCTCGCATTTGCGAGCCAGGCTTTGAAAATGCGAAGCTTTCAGACCTGCAACATACCAGCAAACTCCTAAGTCCAAATTTCAGTCCATGGCCTATCCAAAACTCACCCGAGCCCTCGGGGCTCATAACCAAACATGCACACTAACCCAAAAATATCATACAGACTTGCTCGTGCATTCAAATCACCAATATAACATCAACAACAATAAATTTAGCATCAAAATCATAAAATCACTTAAGAACATCAAAATTTTCCAATTTTCTCAAGTAAGGTTCGATTCACGTCATTTCAAGTACATTTCTTACCAAATTTCACAGACTCAACTTAAATTATATATAAGACCTGTACTAGGCTCCAGAACCAAAATACGGGACCGATACCATCAAATTTCAAACACATTTCATTTTCAAAAACTCATATATTTTCCAGAAAATAATTTTCTTTAAAAATTTATTTCTCGGGCTTGGGACCTCAGAATCTGATTCCGGGCATATGCCTAAGTCCCATATTTTCCTACGGATTTCTCGGGATTGTTGAAATACGGATACGGGTCCGTTTGCTCAAAATATTGACTAAAGTCAACCATAATCAAATTTTAATTTTAGAAATTTCTATTTCTCATATTTTCACATAGAATAGGTTTCGAATATATGTCCGGACCAAGCACGCAAATCGAGTGAGGTAAAAAGAAGGTTTTTATGCCTCGAAATACTAAATTTATTTCTAAAACAAGCGATGACCTTTTGGGTCATCACAAATCCCTTTTCATGAGTAGATGTACTAAGTTTTGTGCAACTTCTGTTATCCAGTTCAATTTTGATCTACAATCCACAAATTACATGATTGCAGAATTAGTATCTAATGGATACAACATACTTGAGTCGTCAAGAACTGACTTTATAGAGCCATAATGATGCTTTGTTCTACCTCATCTAATTATTATACCCTTGTGGACAGAAATTGACATCGAGGGAATTAGATTTGTCAGGAGGAGAAAAACTATTATTGGATTCCAATGGTGTATTTTTTTGTTGAAACACTGAAAGTATGCACTTGTAATTATCTCTGTATATTATGAATTTAATGAAACACCTTATTCTTTCTAGAATAAATATTTGCATATTTTTTTTGTACATTTATGTTATTATATATATGCAACTTTTATCACCGCCTTAATGTCGAAAAGGAATAGTATTTTTTGATTAGCATTTGCTAATATATGCATAGTTTTACCTGCAGTATAAAAGGTAATTAAAAGATTCTCTTTAACGGCAATAAAATTTGTATTTACCAACCATAAAAAATGCTACTAAAATCAAATAGAAGGCTAATACAGGATAAATGTAGTTGTCAATGTAATTGCCGGTATAAATGCAGCTAAATGTTAGATCTTTTGATGGCAATAAATGGGACATTTACCAGCTTTCAGTCTTATTGTCGCTAACACTTTTAGCAACGCTGGATACAACGGCTAACAATTAATTTTCGTAAAATCTTTTATGGCAATAAATATTGCCACTAAAATGCATATCTATTGCCGCCAAAGAGCTTTTTTATTGTAGTGTTAATTTATATTTTTGCTGAGCACGTGAGACGGCTGGAAATTCCATTTTGGGCCATTTTGTACTAGAATTATCTCGCGATATTAGATTTTCATATTTTAACCTAGGATTATGAATTTCATCTTTATTTCATCTTTGATTTATGATATTTCCATGAGTAGCTAAACCCATAGCTATGGTTGTGACCCAACCCTAGTGTGAGTATTTGATGGGTCTTGAAGTTTAGGGCTTGAATGTGTATGAGTTAGTAGTATTTAGCTAGTTCTTGCTAGAACTATGGAATTTGTGGTTGCAAACACTTATTCATGCCTTTATGACTTATTCTCTACTCGAAAAAGAGGGACTAAGTCTAGGAAAACTAGGCTAAAAAGGAATTGGGGTGAACTCAAGAAATTGATAGCCCCAATTAAAAGGTTAAGCCTAGAGATAGTAATGCCCAACTTGAGCTAATATTACTTGTATTGCATGAATACTCATTTGGACTTGAGAAAGCCAAAGTGGGTAAAATCACTCAAACTGCCGAGAGGTATAGAGGGAGTACCCGAGTGTGATAGCTATATTACAACTCCAATTAATCACTTGTTTGCCCTAGATTCTTGCTACCCGTTAGATATCCACCTAGGTGAAAGTCACTCCCCTAGTCCCTTTTAACCCTTGAAAATCATGAACAATTACTTAGCTTCAAATATTGCATGCTATAGAGAATAGAAGTAGGAGTAGAAAATAAACCAAACATTTATGAAAGTGTAATTAAGAGCAAAACCCGCATCTAGACTTGGATATAAATTGAATTCGAAACAAATTAACTCCTTATGGATTCGATCCCGATGTAGTTGGGTAAAACTGCATCGACCATTGTCGCTACTCAATATTAGTGCAGGCTTGGACCCTATCAATTTTTGGCGACGTTCCCGGGGAGTTAAATTATTTTGGATATATATCTGATTATTTGTGTATTTTGTTTTTCTTTCCTTCCATTTTTCTAATTTGTGTGTTAATTGCTCTTAGGTACAAAATGGCTCTTAACAATGAATCCCTAGGGAATTTGTCATTAGAGGAGGAGGTAGATGATGATCACGTGGATGAGATTTAACCCGAACCTCAAGCACAAAGGAGAGGCCGATCGCTTTATGATAATATTCCAAACCCTCCCTCAGCTCCTCCAAGGGCAGCACACCGAGTGTTGCCCAACGAAGGCTATGCAAGTGCAATAGTCTCGCCCCGAATTAGGGCAACTTTCAAATAACCAATGTCATGCTTACACTCTTGGAATAAAGGGGTTTCTTCACCGGATCTCCACACCAAAATACATACAAGCATCTCAAAGGTTTTGTTGATACGTGCTGGGGGAGGAAGCAAACTAACGTCTCTGAGGATGCATTGAGGTTAAGGGTTTTCCTATTTTCGCTAAGGGGGAAGGCTTTGGATTTGCTAGAAAGGTTACCCAACTATTCCATTACCACTTGGGATGAGTTAGCCAAGATGTTTATCGCAAAACATTATTTTCTCCGGGACATATGGCGACGCTACGAGATAAGATCCTTACTTTTAAACAAGAGCCAAAAGAACCACTTCATGAGATTTGGGAAAGGTATCGGATGATGGTTAAAGAATGTCTGAATAATGATATGACCAAAGCCATGATCCAAAAAATATTATACCGTGGCATCAACACAACAAACCAATGTGTGATTAACCAACTTGCCAGGGGGAACTTCATGAACACACCATATGCTGAAGCGTGAGTAATACTTGATGAAATGGCGAATACCTCCTCGACATGGCAAAGTAGAGCTAATGTGCCACAAGGTGGTCCTAATGTTATTTACTTACACAAGGACCTCCATGATCATAGCCAAGCTATAACAAAGTCGACTACTACCATGAACCAATTGGCCAAAGCTCAGCGACAACATGTTCAAGGGCCAAAACAAGTGAATGCCATGGAAGGGGTGAATATACTGGTCAACAAGAGAAGGCAACAAGGTCAATAAGTTCAAAGCATTCTGGATCAATTTGAGTAAAGTGTTAGTTGTTACAATTAAGATGATGTATATGATGATCAAAGTGAAGATGTTCAATATGTGAACAACTACCAAGGTCAATGGGGCAATGCTCCGAATCAACAACAGTGGAGATCATAAGGGAATTGGGGAAATCAAGGTCAACAAAGAAATTGGAATGGTGGCAACAACAACAACCAAGGAAATTGGGGGAACACCAACAAATAACAAAAATTAAAAGTGGGTTAATAAAGGGAACCAAGGCAGTTGGGGTGGCAACAGTAATAGTAATTGGGGAGGCAATAACAATCACGGGGGTTGGAACAACAATAATCAAGGGAATCGGGGGTCGGGCTTTCAAAGGCCCTCTATGTATCAACAACCAAGAAACCCACCTCTATTTCCACGACAAGGTCCTAGCTCTTCCAACAATGAGATGGGACGAATTGAATCTATGTTTGAGCAAATGATGAAGAAAAATGCCGACACCGATGCCTAATTGGACTCCCACAATACTTCTATCCGAAACTTGGAAATTCAACTTGGCCAAATTTCTCAAGCTTTGAATAGTTGCCCTAAGGGGGCACTACCAAGTGACATAGTGGTGAACCCGAAGTGTGGAAACAATACGAGCCATACTATGGAACTGACTACGAGAAGTGGTGGAGGTGGAATTACTAGTACCTCTAATCCAAGAAATGTTGTAAGTGATGGTTTGTTGGTGTAAAATGATGAAGAGCAAAGAAATGATGTGCAAGTGAATTTTGAAGTGAGGATAGACATTGATGACAACGTGGAGGAAACGTAAAATGATATGAACCCATCTAGGGAACACGCGATAGACATACCAGAAACGGTAGTGCCCAAAGCCAAGGCCCCTTTGCCAAGGCCTCCTCCATCATATCCTCAAAGTCTTGAAAAACAAAATAATGAAATTAATTCAAGAAATTCATTGATATGCTGAAAATTTTGTCCTAAATGTGCCTTTGGTTGAAGCTCTAGAACAAATGCGGGGATATGCCAAGCTCATGAAGGACTAGGTAACAAAGAAGAGATCAATGAACTGTGAAATGATGAAAATGAAATCTCAAGTGAGTGCTATTGTGCACTCCATGGCTACAAAGTTAGAAGACCACGATGCCTTTACAATCCCATGCACTATTGGTAGTGCCTATTTCGCCAAAGCTTTGTATGATTTGGGGGCAAGCAATAACTTGATGCCATATTCTGTGTTCAAGACATTAGGGATTGGGAAACCAAGGCCCACATACATGAGGTTGCAAATGGCGGATAGGACAATGAAGAGGCTATTCGGGATAATTGATGATGTGCTAGTTCGGCTCCAAAAGTTCATACTTACCGCGTATTTTGTGACACTTAATTGTGAGGTTGACTACGAGGTGCCGATCATATTGGGGAGACCTTTACTAGCTACACGGAATGCCTTAGTTGATGTGGAAGCAAGGGATATCACCTTCTATGTAGGCGATGAAAAAGTTGTGTTTCATGTTTGCAAGGCAATGAGGCAGCCTAATAGCAACCAAGTATGTTCGTTTGTGAATCTTATGACCGAAGTGATTGTTAAAGCTGTGATTAGTGTGGAATACCCATTGGAAACTGTGTTGTTGAATCATGATGTTGATGAGAAGGAAGTCTTGGTGGAATATATCAGTGCTTTGCATAGAATGGGTTCATATACATAGGAGCCCTGAAAACTTTCTTTGGATCTTGAGAATAGGAAGACTCCACCAACAAAGCCTTCAATCGAAAAGCCTCCCATATTGGAGTTGAAGCCTTTTCCTTCAAACCTCAGGTATGATTTCTTAGGCCCTTGTTCCACTTTACCTGTTATTTTTTCCTCGTGCTTAACTAATGTGCATGTAGATGCTGCCCTTGCTGTGCTCCAACGAAGGAAGAAGGCAATATGTTGGACATGGGTGGATATTCGGGGTATAAGCCCTGCCTTTTACATGTACAAAATCACATTGGAGGAGGACTCCAAATCCTCTGTGGAACATCAAATAAGGTTGAATGCGGCCATGCAAGAGGTTGTTAAGAAAGAGGTTATTAAGTGGTTGGATGCTGGGGTTGTCTACCCCATTTCTGATAGTTCATGGACTTTACCAGTACAATGTGTCCCAATGAATAGGGAATTACTGTGATTACAAATTACAACAACGAGTTGATCCCCACAAGAACCGTCACCGGTTAGAGGGTATGCATGGATTATATAAAGCTCAACAAAGTGACTCGAAAAGACCATTTTCTGCTTCCATTTCTTGATCAAATGTTGGATAGGTTAGCCGGATATTATTGCTTCTTGGATGGGTATTCTAGGTATAACCAGATTCATGTTGCACCTGAAGACTAAGAGAAGACCACCTTCACTTGTTCGTATGTCACATTTGCATTCTCAAGAATGTCGTTTGGTCTATGCAATGCACCGACTACTTTTCAGCTATGTATGATGGCAATATTCACTGATATGGTGGAGGACTTCTTCTAGGTTTTCATGGATGACTTCATTGTTGTGGGGGATTCTTTTTGATGAATGTTTGGATAATTCTAATAAAGTCTTGGGACATTGTGAAGAGACTAACTTGGTGCTTAATTGGGAGAAGTGTCACTTTATGGTTGAGGAGGGCATTATCCACAGCCATAAGATCTCCTAGAATGGTATTGAAGTGGATAAAGAAAAAATTGAAGTGATATCAAAACTCTCTCCTCCTACTTTTGTCAAAGGAGTGAGGAGCTTTCTAGGTCATGCGGGGTTCTACTATCGGTTCATCAAGGATTTCTCAAAGGTGGTGAACCCCTTATGCAAGTTGTTGGAAAAAGATGCAAAATTTGTGTTCAATGATGATTGTATGAAGGCTTTTGAGCTACTCAAGTATAGGTTGACTACCACTCCCATCATTAACATAAAATTTTTAGCTTACCATTTAAGCTCATGTATGATGATAGCGATGTGCTATTAGGAGCAGTATTGGGGCAAAGAATCAACAAGATATTCTTTCTGGCTTACTATGCTAGTTGAGCATGAACGACGCCCAAGTAAACTATACGGTGACCGAGAAAGATCTTTTATCCATTGTCATTGCTATGAAAAATTTGTGCACGTACCTTATGGGTTCCAAAGTGATTGTTCACACTGATCACGCGGCGCTTCATTATATGATGAGTAAGAAGGACTCAAAGGCTAGATTAATGAGGTGGGTACTTCTTGTAAAAGAGTTTGATCTTGAAATCATAGACCGAAAAGCGAGTGAGAATCAAGTGGCAGACCACTTGTCCCATTTGGGTGAGGAGGGAAGGCCCCATGATGGCCTTGATATCAATGATTCATTTCTGGATGAACAACTCCTTTCCATGTCTTTGAACGGGATGCCTTGGTTTACCGATGTGGCTAACTATATTGTGAGTGGAATTGTCCTAAATGAGTTCTCTTCAAACCAAAGGAAGAAGCTCAAACGGGACTGCTTGGATTATTATTGGAACGAGCCATATCTTTGCATAATTTGCACCGATGATTTATCCAAATATGTGTTCCAGAAGAAGATCAATTGGGTATTCTTGAAGCTTGTCATTCTTCGCCCTATGGTGGTCACCATGGAGGGGCGAGAACTGCTACAAAGGTTCTAAGCTGTGTATTCTATTGGCCTACCTTGTACAAAGATTCTAGCGAGCTTATTAAGCGATATGATGATTGTCAAAGAGGCAATGGAATTTCCAAGAAGAATGAGATGCCTCTCACCACCATCCTTGAAATTGATAATTTTGATGTATGGGGCATCGACTTTATGGTCAATTTGTGAGTTTGTGTGGGAACACCTATATTCTTGTTGTTGTGGATTACATTTCCAAATGGGTTAAAGTTGTGGCTTTGCCCAAAAATGAAGCACGGAGTGTGGTGGCTTTCTTGAAGAAAAACATATTCACAAGGTTCGGGGCCATCATTAGTGATGGGGGTTCTCATTTTTGCAACAAAGCCTTTGACACTTTACTCCCCAAGTATGGTGTCGCTCACAAGGTGTAAACCCCATATCACCCCTAGGCAAGTTGACATGTTGAGGTATCCAATAGGGATATCAAGAGTATTGTATCCAAGACTTTCAATGCAAACCGAACTAATTGGTCAAGGAAACTTGACGATGCTTTATGGGCCTATAGAATAGCTTACAAGACTCCAATAGGTATGTCTCCGTATCGGTTGGTGTTTGGAAAAGCGTGTCATCACCTGGTATAATTAGAGCATATGGTCATGTGGGCGTTGAAGAAGTTGAACCTAGAGTGGAATGTAGCTGCAAATCTTCGGTGGAGAAATTAAATGAGCCCGGTGAGTTTTGGTTCCATGCTTACTCCAATTCGTCCTTGTATAAGGACAAGATGAAGCACCTATATGATAAGTATATTCGGTACAAAGAATTCAAAGAAGGTGACCTTGTTCTCTTATTCAACTCTCGGTTACTTATATTTTTGGGAAAGCTAAAGTCAAAATGGAGCGGTCCTTTGAAGTGTTTCATATAACTCCTTTTGGTGCTCTAGATTAGAAAAACAATAATGGTGAGATTTTTAGAGTCAATGGGAATCGACTGAAGCACTACCTTGGTAAGGTTGATGATTGCCACGTTGTGGCAATGATCCATTTCAGCTGAATGATGGTAACATACATCGTGCCGCAACATTAAATCAGGTACTTCTTGGGAGGCAACCCATGTGTTTTTCTTTCTTTTGATTTTCCTCTTAGATTAGGCATTGTTTTGGACTAGCTGGTTGTACAGTGTATGTAGGAATTGGTTGTGCAGTGCAGAAAATTGACAAGGAAGAAATGTGGCTAAGTGATAAATGTTCGCGGACCACACCTAAAATTTTGCAACCCGCTCCCATAATTTTGCGCCCGCATGAGCACTTCGCGGTCGCACAATTCTACACGTGGTCACGTAGTTGAATTGAGTAAAATGCCAACTCTCAGAAGTTGGCCTGTCAAAATCCCTTCTGAATTCATGGCCGCGTTCAAATTTTAGCGGACCGCTGAAATTCTGTGGTCGTGGCCAATATTTCGCGGACCGGGGTATTGTGTTTGAAGCAGCTCAACAAAAAGGTAACAGAGTGCGGATCGCGAATTTTGCGGCCGCACTCAGGGATGGCGGTGGGTATACCGGTACTAAGTATAAATAGGAGTTCATGCATCATTTTACACTTTACGAACCCTAATTTTTTGCCACTCCTAAAAAAAAGCACTATTCTTCTATCCTTGCTCTCATTCTCATTTCACTCACCCCAAGTGTAGATTTCCTACAAATTTTACAACCGGTATGTTCAATTTAATGGTTTGATTTTATTTTTTTTCTTTTCATTTCTCTTTATTTTAATTTTCATTTTTAGTTAGGGTTAAATGCATACAATAATGTCAAATTAATGCTTCATTGTTGTGTAAATACATATGGGTAGTATTTGTATGCCTAATGGGGGCTGGGATTAGTAACTTTGCATGGTTAATTGCTATAATTTTTGAACAATTAGTGAAACCCCAATTATCAGTGTTCATCAGTGCCGATTTCACTTGAAATTCGCGGCCACGGTCATTTTTCTGCGGTCCGCGATAGGGTATGCCGCCGTGTTCAAAACTTCTCGGTCTGCGATACCCTAACTTGAAAGCACTTAGGATTGTTCAGCTTTCATGGCTGCAGTCACTTTTCCAAAGTCCGCAGTTGGACCTTCGCGACCACGTCCATGTTTTTGCGGTCCGTGCTTTTAAACTTCAGAGAGCTTATCATTTAACTTCGCGATCACGTTTACTTTTATACAGTCCGCGATGGGTCATTTATGGCCACGTTCTATTTTTCACGATCTGTGTTTGATCAAGTAATGAGAGTTAGTAGTCTGAGCCAGACCTCTTCGCTACCGCATTCACTTCTATGCAAGGTCCGTGATAGGCATTTCGTAGTAGTGCTCACATTTATGCGGTCCGTTGTGCCCTGTTCTGAGAAGCAGTGTTTGCATTTCATCAGTACTATTTTAACACAAGATTGAATCCCTATTCTGACAATATTTCACTGATTGTATATTGCATACAATGGTCCGTTCCCGAGGTATAGGTGATACGTCGAAATGGAGGGCAGAACCCCCTCGAAGCATGGGTAAAGGCAAGACTATGCTACCTCTAGCAGTGAAAAAGTCAATAGGCAAATTAAGAGCATCCATTAAACCTGCAGATAAAGCTGCGCACCATTCTGACACCAGTGTGTATGTCCCTTCCTGGGAAGATCCAGAAGGAGACTCCGCGCAAACACATACCCTTACATAATTCCTGGGGAGACTGCATTTAGTTGAGGAGCCCACCTTCTCTTTGGGTTTATCTGAAGGCTCGGGAGAGGGTAGTGCAAATTCTGAACCCTCTTCCGCATATGCTTGCCCAACTCCGATTAATGTTGACGATGATGATGAGGTCCCGGA
>MU716815.1:59339-105694 GCA_026770625.1 Nicotiana glauca | reverse complement strand
GGGGGGGGGGGGGAAGGGTTGGCTAGGCCTAGAAAGCTCGAGGTGTGGTATGATAGATTCTTGAGCTAGAAAGCATATCTTAAATTTTGGGAATGGTGGCCCCAATGGTCGCTCACCCTTGAGAGACAGTTTATAGAGAGAGACCGTCTTCCCCAAAATACAAATGTCAAGAGACAGTTTGAGGAGAGAAAAAGGTGGAAGGTCTTCACCCTCAAAGCTATGGATGCAAATGAGTACCTTGTCAAATAGTTCTACGTAAATATTGCCCACATAAAAAGGGCACCACTACGACAAAGGTCCGGAACTTGAAGACCCGATTTGATGGCCACACTTCGAACGAATATGCCGGTTTTGAGGATGTGGAAGCCGTGCAATACTTGGACAAGCTAGCCCTAGATGAAGCAGCCCGTCCATGGCTAGTAGAAATATTAGCCATTCTAGGGACGACACTAGCATGGCTCACAGCTGGAGTCCCAATAGCTAGAAACACCCTCAACTTTGAAGCCAAAGGGTGGTCCATATTTGTGTACAGCTGGCAGGACCCGTACTAGCATGATAATGACCTCCCACTCACCCGGGAGATCTTGATAGCTTCCATCATGGCGGGGTATCCAATCAATATGGGGAACCTCATGTACTACCACATCTCCAAGGCAGTTGGAAAAGAGAAAAGATCCTATCGCTACCCCAATTTCCTCACTATGCATTTCGAAGACCAAAGGGTCGAGAAGAAGCACAATGACATAAAGGTGAAGCCAAAAAAGTCTTTCTCCTGGTATGGCCTCCAAGTACTGGGCAACCCTAAAGCAAAAGGTAAAGCCACTACCTCCACTGGCCAGTATGAAGAGCCAAGAGTAGTAGCCACCAGGTCAGAGCCTTCCATAGCAATGGGATCTTAGGATGCCATGCGTCCTCTTTCATCCGGGCTATCCATCACCGTGCCATTATCTGTGCCCTCATCTGTCACTTA
Source organism: Nicotiana glauca (assembly GCA_026770625.1). Lineage (NCBI taxonomy): Eukaryota > Viridiplantae > Streptophyta > Magnoliopsida > Solanales > Solanaceae > Nicotiana > Nicotiana glauca. The sequence continues at coordinate 104,724 of MU716815.1, read as the reverse complement.
CCCTCAGACTGCACTGCGGGTTTCTCAGACATTATCCAGCATCAACAACTGGATGCAGGCAGCTACATCAAAGCTGTCTGTCTTATCCAGTGCAGTAGCAACACAATCAGCCCCAGAATAGATTCAGGTACCTCCATCAGTGGAGGATTCATTGAAGGAGCTTCTGGACAACCAAAAAAAGCTCTCGGACAACCAGAAGAAGATCCTAGAGACTTTGGATACACATGGAAAGATTATCAAGGATCTGAGCAAGTTAGTGAAGAAGTTGAAGAAGACTTGGGCCTCAAAGGAGTCAGTGGAGCTGCTGAAGAATGAGGTAGATAGGTTTACTTTTGATGGAGACATCCCACCGGACTTGCTCATAGAGGAGCAAGTCCCAGCAGCACAGGCAGCAGAGCATGAGGCACCAGCAGCTGACCAGTCTTAGGAGCTGACTGCCACTACACATACGACTGAAGAGATGATCCAGATGCTCTACAACCCCGTGGTCCCCTAGTCAGAGGATCTGGAGATCGATTTAGAGGAGCTGGACGGAGCTAATGATCCTATGCAGTCTGAGGACCCTCATCATGTGCCTGATCCGTTGCAGACAGAGACCACATAGGGAGTTTTATTTACTCTCTAATCCTTTCCCTGATCTTATTTTGATATTAGCATTAAATACAATGCTATATTTTATTTGGGGGGGGGGGGTGGTCCATTTTGATTTGGTAATAATTTTATGACATTGGCATGTAATAACTATGATACTATTTTTCTTTATCTCTACTTCTCTATATTTTTACTTTTGGTATGTATATATTCGTTATTTTTACTTTTGGTTTGTATATAATTGTTACTTTCACATTTTGGTATGTATATTTTTTTACCATTTGATGTATATGTTCACTTTCATTTATGTATATATTTGGTTTTCAAGTTTGTATATATTCAATTTAATTTCTGTAGTTTATTTCATAACTTTTTTCATAATTCTACTTCATAGCTTCGTATTTCCTTTAGTAGTTTCTTATTAAGTTGTTAGCTTATTTTTATGTTTTATGTTGACAATAAGCCTTTGGTTTTATTAATGCCACGGTTATTTCCAAAGGTGTATGCTGTGTGAATCGGGTGACTCTTCCCAATGATAGATTGCGTCACAACCTTCTTAAGGGATTAAGTCCGTTTTCTCTATGTTTTGGTGTAAATAGTATTAAGGAATAATAGTGTCTCAGGCAAGCTTCACTTGGGCCTAACACATTTACCTTCGACCTTATGGTTAGAAACAAGTTGATTGGCAAAGAATAGTTTTAGTTGTGACCTTTAGACTCTTGTGTTGACTAAAACAATCATCAAGTGGTTTTTTGAGCCATTTGTGATGTTCAAAATATTAGCTAGGGTTGTTGTGGGCCCTCAACTTTGTCTCCTTAATAATCCAGCAGCTTGAGAGATGAGATATTGAGTTGCAAGTACAAGTCCCGTGCCAATAAGTCTAGAACTTGCCCTGAATGTTTATTTAGGCAAAATTCTAGGTGTAGCTCGACTTGAGAAATGATTGTAGGATCTCCTTGATCAAAGTTGAAACTTGAAAGCTTCTGTAGCCTACCAATATGATATCCCTAGTTAGCCCCTTTGAGTCGAAGCCCTTTTTCTTTCAATAACAATGTTACAAGCCTTTATCAGTTCTATAATGACCTTCTCTTGACACCCGATCATTCCTTGGCATTCTTGATAGTCAAGTAGCAAAATCATAAGTTTGGGAGAGAGACGAGGAATGTGAAAGTGATAAAAGGTACAAAGAACAAAAACAAATAAAGAAAAGGGGAGGCAAAAGAAAAGCCAAAAAGAAATATGTCAAAATGAAAGTGAATAAGATAGAAAAGGGAAGGGATTCAAAGAAAGCAATGATGAAAGGCATGGAATGATTAGAAAGGGAGAAAAATGATCGTCATCAACAAGAAAGAGTGATAGTGTGTCTCTCTATCTCCCTTAAGGAAGAAGAAGATGACTCAAAGAGTCAAGAACGTATGAGCCGAAATGAGAAAATGGAGTGCTTAAGGAAAGATGAGACCATCATATGCCAATAAGTACTACCTTGATCCAAACGCCTTTATTACATTCCTGCAAAAGCCCTATATGATTTCAAGTTGAGTGAGCTTACATTAATGGTGATTTATATAAGGGGCAAGCTTATGGTACTTAGAGTCGGACTTGTGACATTCCCTTGAGAGAGATAAGTATACTTCTCCACAATCCTTGTTTTGAGCGCTACAATCTAAAGTGATATTTTCTTATGGAGAGTAGAGGAGTAAGAGTTTGGGTTCCACATTGACCTACGTAATAGAGCGAGCTTTCTTGGTAAATTAAGTCAAATCTTGATGCTCTAGTGTCGCATTAGAACTATGATACTCAAAAGGTTTTGTGTTGTCGATAATTCATTTGTGTTGAGGGTAATTATTAGTCCCAATTGATGCATGATTGATTCATAGTAAGGCAGTTGAAATATCCTTCTACTTTTTTAGTGTAGGTGGGAATTACCTTATTTGCTTGAGGGCAAGAAAACGCTCTAGTTTTTGGGGGAATTGATAAGTGGGGATTTTAACCTATTATTTGCTCTCTTTTACTTGCATTTTGGGCCTAAAATGTGTGAAGGTATTCTCGGAAACTAATGAAATATGCATGTTTGTAGGAACTGATCAAGATGAGCCAAAGGAGGCATAATCAACTCATAAAGGACTCAAACTAGAACAAAAACCAAGACTTGTCCAGGAGACCTGAAACGCGAACCATAAAAATATTATACGGCTACGAAAGCCACAACATGGCCACGATCACAAATACGCGATCCGCAAAAGCGAGATTTAGAGAGTGCATTTTTAGGCCAAATGTTAAGCGAGTTCCGCGTTAGAAATGTGCAGCCATAAAAGTCTCATCGCTGCTGCGATTGGAATTATGGGAACCACGGTCGCTGAGGTTCAAAAAGCTTACATTTCAAGAAAAACAAGGAGTGCAACCCACGGTAGAATTATGCGCACGTGAATGTCCATTAAGCGCCCGCGATGGAAATTATGTGGCCCCAAAAACAAACCTCAACCCAAATTCGAAAGTTAAAAATGTGACCGCGGTCAGTATTACGTGGCCGTGAAAGCAAAAGTGCGGCTGCAAAACCTCCGCAAGGGTACTTTTGTCTGGAAATTTCATCATAGTATAAATAGATCTTTTTTACATTTTTAGGTTAAGCTATGTTTTTGTTGAGCACGTAAGATGCCTGGAATTTCCATTTTGTGCAATTTTGTATTAGAATTATCTCTCAACATTAGATTTTCATATTTAAATCTAGTGTTATGAATTTTATCTTTATTTCATCTTTGATTTCTGCTAATTCCATGGGTCTTGAAGTTTAGGGATTGAATGTGTACGGGGTTAGTAGTATTAACCCAGTTCTTGCTAGAACTATGGAATTAGAGGTTGCAAATACTGATTCATGCCTTTATCACTTAGTCTCTACTTGAGAAATAGGGACTAAGTCTAGGAAAACAAGACTAACAAGGAATTAGGGTGAACTCAAGAAATTGGTAGCCCCAATTAAAGGGTTAAACCTAGAGATAGTAATACCCGACTTGAGCTAATATCACATGTATTGCATGAATACCCATTTAGACTTGGGAAAGTCAAATTAAGCAAAATCAGTCAAACTACCAAGAGGTATAGAGTGAGTATCCGGGTGTGATAGCTATATTACGACCCCAATTAATCACATAATTGCCCTAGATTCTTGCTACCCATTAGATATCCACCATAAACATAAAAAGGCCCTCTCTTATGAAACCCTCATGTTAAAGGGTTGATTCCAAAATAACGTATGCCCGGAATCCAAATGCTATCGGGAAAAAGCACACCCGAATCCTCCCATAACTCAACACATAAAAGTAAAACTTGCGCAAGTACTTAAACAAAAAGTACGCAAAGAGAAAACATTTTGCAATACATAAATGAAAAAATACTTCTATTTACAGCAGATGTGCCACATAATACGAGTACAAAAGTATGGAAAAGAAAAGAAAGAAAAAATCTAGGCCACTACATCTCCAGAATCTGTAGGAAGAGAAGCATATGCACCCCTATGAGAAGTTGGTGGGTCCGCCGCTGGCTCAATATCTTGGCCTTCAACGTCATCCCCTTCTGATTCTTCTTTAGTTCCCAAGAAATCAAAATTGGAACCAGAGGAGTCGGTAGCATCAGGCTGGATCAGTAGACCCCTCTGAGTAGTTGACTCCAGCGCACGGGCCTTGGCGATTTCGGCATCAAAGTCAATGATGCCCACTTTAGCCTATTCCAAGGTTTTTCTCCTCATGTTGTACATATAATGTGTTTTGTCAACAATGAGGGAAGCTGCTCGACGCTGAAGTTCTTCTTTAAGACGGTCAACCTCGATTGAAAGGTTATCTCGCTCAGTTTTAGCTTCCTGGAGGCTAATATTAAGTTCACGAACAATGGAGTTAAAAACATTATTATGATTCATGACTCTCTTATGCTCTCTTCCAACCATGAATGGTTCTCCTCAGCAGTAACAACTTCTTCAACTTTGGAGTTCAAGGCTGCCTCCAAATTATTCAATCTTTTAGTAGAGGCAACCTCGCGATCAAATGCAACAAGCACGACATTCTAGAACTTGACCCACTTTGCTTTATAACTTCTACAAAATGTACCCTTAACAGGGCGGCCTCTTAGCCGAGGGTCACTACCTCTTGCTCGTTTGCTACAATTGAGCCTCTAACATAGCGGTCTCAGCAACTTATGCTTAGAAGCATTATTATCCTAATCAGCCAATGATTGATCCCTCTCAGAGGTGAGTTTATCCTTGTCAAGGATAGACCTCTATAGACCCTCGAAATCAAGGAAGTTAGCCTGCAATACAAATGTATAAACCAAAAACCTTGCCATAAAAAAGATGGAAGAAACAACAAAGGAAACAAAGATTGTATTTCTGTTGCGTTGTGCATGGAATTGTTCAACAAACACTCTATGAGAGAGGTTGCATGTTATTCCTGTCCTTTTATGAAGCTAGAGGCTTCAAATAATTAGCAAGTTCCACTGACTAGGAGAAAAAATGGCGTCTGGTAGAAATCGAGAGGGAAACACTCCTCCTTCTCTGAGGATCTTCAGAGAGGGCAAAATAATTATGCCCCAACTTCCTATGAACTCGAGACTGGGGAAGTGGAACATCCTATTCTCTGATAATCGCAGCCGGTAGAGATGATGTAACAGTTGTTGGTGGCGGAAGCAAAGTTGGTGAAGAAGGAGATGAATGTGATGACAATGTAGGTTGAGAAGCAGCTATGGCAAAAGCAGTGCTGGTTGTTGGTTGCTCATCACTCGAAGATGGGAGAGACCCAATACCAGCCTCATGGTAGTAGGAATAGCCATTGGGGCTCGGAAGCAAGATTAAGCATCTTCCACTACATCATATTCCCCAAATAGGATGCTATCCTCGATTTGTATAACTAGCTCAACAGATTGAGCATTCTGTTGTGCTGATGAAGATCATTGTCTTCTATGTAGAGAAGCCTCCTCATCATTGTCTCCTATATCATCATCAATCACCACAATGTCTATGGCTGGCTCGGGCACAACACTTATCAATAAAGCATCCAAAAATGGCTCGGGCACGATGCTTTTCACCTTTTTATTTTTGCTTTCGGCCACGGAGGAACATCGCCATTATTGTTATTTGTTCTCAGGCCGGGGACTTTGAGAAAAAGCACTTGCACCGAAAGCAGGCCCGATGACACCTGTTCGATGAAAGCCTGCTGCAACAACCTTATCACCTCAGCAAGATCATCAAAAATATCCTCCTCGGAGACAGTAACAGAGCCCTGCGGAAGACCTGAATTCAACAAAAAAGAAAAATTTACAATTTTCCTATATGAAAGGTAAAAATAAGATAAGTTCAACCTACTATGATTCTTGTCCTTCCACCCGTATTTAAGAGCCAGTTCTTTCCACTTGCGGGTCCCGGGCGTTGTGACATACAAAATTTTCTATACCTAATGGTCCAATCCTTCAACCCTTGGTGGTGTCCACCAAGTTGCTGAAATAGTGAAAGAATAAGGATCAATAATATCATGGGACAATATTTAAGTAGAAGGAAAGACAGATGATGAGCTTACGAGTGCGGTTCGATGATTTAGGAAAGGATGGAGTCATGGCTGGGATGATGTCCTTGGTGGAGACCGCAACGAACCGCTCCATCCACCTAATGTCGTTGTCATCATCCATGCTGGTTAGGAAAGCATGGTGACCACGTTTGCTGAAATTTTTCATTCGCCTATGGAAAATCTGGGGGGAATAAAGTTTCATCAGTCGAGCCAGAGCTAGCTCTTCTCCCTTCTCCTGACAATCATTGGTATTGGTTTTTATGTTATTTGGAATTGATTAGGACGAATGAATTTCATGATTGAAGCTTTAAAGTTGGAAGAGTCGTCTAAGTTTGACCTTTGAGTATTTGACTTTAGATTAGAGTTTTTATGGTTCTGTTAGGTCTAGATGGCGATTTTGCACTTAGGCGTATGCCCGAATTTGCAATTGAATATTTCTAGAAGGTTTCAGTGCTAAATGGCTAAAGTTGAAAATTTGAAGTTTTGGAAAATTAATAAGTTTGATCGGGAATTGACTTTGATGATATCCGATTTAGATTGTGGTTCCATGAATTAGAATCGCTTCGTTATGTCATATAGGACTTGAGAGCAAAATTTGAGCTCATTCCGGGCTAATTTCATATGTTTCAGCAGAAGTTTTGAAAGTTGAAAGATTCAAAGTTTTGAAAGCTTAATTTGATATGTGAGTCGTTGTTTTGACATTTTATGTGCGATTTGAGCCTTTGAGTAGGTCCATGTTATGTTTTGGGACTTGCTGGTATATTCGGACGAGGTCCTGAGTGGCTCGGAGGAGTTTTGGACGAGGTGCAGATTGTTTGAATCATTTTTGGCTATGCTGGTTTGGCAGGATCATGGTGTGACCGTACTTGCGGAGCTTTGGGCGTAGGTGTGGCGCCACAGAAGAGGCAGTAAAACTGCAAAAGCAGAGAGTGCGCAGGGGCAGGAGTTTGCAAATGCGGAGTTTTCTTCTCATCTCAGAAGCGATGGCTGGTGCTGAAGCATGCTTTTCGTTCGCGCTGTGGTTGGACAGAAGCCGAGCATTTACGTAGATGCTATAAGTGAGTTTCCAATTCTTCTGTGCAGAAGCGGCATTTTGGTTGTAAAAGCGGCCGTAGAAGCGGCTCATTGGATCGCAGATGCGAATAGTGCTGGGCAGAAGCAATAATTTCGAGGATTTGGTCATTATATTCACAATTTTTAGACTTGAAGCTCGGTTTTGGGCGAATTTGGAGAGGAATTTCACCTCACGAATTGGGGTAAGCATCTTAACTCGGTTTTGATTATATTTCATAAATCTATTCCCGTTTTTGGCATTTGGTGGATGAATTCAAAAGAGAAATTTAGGGGTTTTGTCTAATGTTTCTTGGAGTAAAATTTTGAGTTTTGAACATCGATTCTGAGTAGGATTTAAGTGAAGCTTGTATGGTTGGACTCGTAATCGAATGGGTTGTGGGATTTTATAAGTTTTGTCGAGTTCCAAGGTGTGGGCCCAGATTTGACTTTTTGGTTGACTTTGGAATTTTTATTAACAATTTGACCTTTATCGGTTGGCTTTGTTTCCTTTGGTATTATTTGATATTCTTGAGTTGATTTTGGCTAGTTTCAAGCCGTTCAGAGGACGATACACGAGAGATGGAATTTTTGTGTCGTTTGGCTTCCTCAATATTGTATCCAGATTGTTCGAGGTAAGTAACACTTCTAAACCCATTGCTGAAGGTATGAACCCTTAAATATACGTGTTATGTGTTTGGTGTTGAGGTGACGCACATGCTAAGTGACGGGCGTGTTAGCGTGCACCGTTTGAATTGTGACTCAGTTAATTATATAATACTGTGTAGGTACCTAAAATTATTTGTATTCATGAAATTTCTACATGCTAGCGATATTGGGTTGTGATCCATGATAGAAACAATCATTAGGCTATATGCTCATTCTGTTGGAGCCATTGATGTCAATTCTGTTGTTGAGTTATTTGCTTAATTTGCAGTTATATACTCAATCATATTCATTCATTTGCATATTGTATCTTAGTCTCTGATATCATTTGTTGTCAAATCATATTGTTATCATACTTGGGAGGATTGGCATGAGATTCGTGATCCCGAGAGACTGGAGAGATTGATCACTGAGTTAGGGTCTGAGGGCTGGATTATGAGTGATATTGATGGGATTAGATTACACGCCGCAACAAGTATTATTGACTCATGATGGGATTGGGTTGCACGCCACAACAAGTATTATTGATTCACTATAGGATCAGGTTTTGCGCCAAAACTGGATTTATTAGTGCTTGGGTTGGATCTTCCCCTCCGAACTCTGCACACCCATAATGAGTGCAGGTTCTATTGATTCGTATGGGATCAGGATGCATGCCGTAGCAGGTACCGTACAGTGCTGAGTGACTAAGTGTGTTGAGTGATTGAGCGTGATGAGTGGTAGTGTGAGACGGTGAGATTGAGTACTCTAAGAGTGTGAGTACATGAGTTCATCACTGTGGTGCATCGCATTGACATGTATACTTGGCACACAGGCATAGAGATGCATTCCCTCATGTTACACAGTTTTGTGACATTTATGACTTCACATGTACATTAACACGTAGGCATAGAGACGTACTTCCTCATACTATCTGAAATTTGAAACATCTTATCTATTTTTGAAAGTTTTTGGGAAAAATAATAGATTTCTTATTTACTCATATTTTGGTGATTTCGGTGAAAAATTTGGGTTTTACTATTAAACTTGAAAAGCATGCCTATTTCGCCGTAACTGTGAAAGAGATGAGAATCATATCTTTGAGTTCCTTCTTGTACTTTTATTATATTCTTATAAGTTGATGTTGGCTATTGGTGTTGGACTCTGAGCGTTGTCCAATCTCTTCACTGCTTTTAACCTAAGGTTAGGTTTGTTACTTATTGTGTACATAGGGTCGGTTGTACTTCTACGCCTTACATGCAGATTTTGGATGTTGATGTTGGTGTATATGGAGGGAGTTAGAATCGAAAATGTACCAGGATTTCGCTCATAGCAGCCTTTTGTTCTTGGTAGCTTTAGAATTTTTATTTTGTTCATGCATATTTCAAACATATGATATATTTATTTCATACCAGCTTTATAAACTCTAAATGTTAGAAGCTCATGATTTGTACTACCGGTCCTCGGGAATATTTTGTATAAAAGTTCAGTTGTATTATCATTACTTCTCTTAACAAATTTCATTGGAATTTGTTTATTTTTAATTGGCTTACTTAGTGGGTTGGGATAGGTTCCATCAAAGCTAGCCGAATTTTGGGTCGTGGCAAGAGGAAACGGAGAACAAGTGTGAGTTGAGTTAAAGAGAGTTTGAGAGAGTCTAGAAAATTATGATGTGTAAAAGGAGAAGGTTGATGGCCATAATTACTTTGATAATCGGAAAAAGTGTTGCTAAATCATAGGATGTCGTGTGTTTGGGGCATTAAATATAGAGAGAAGTGCATCTAATCAACCGTCAGAAACTTTTCAGAGTGGGTCAGAGAATTTTCCGCCAAGGAAGGTATCTTTACCAACTTCCCGGTGACACAGATGTTCCATCGTAAAAGCAGGGGGACTATCTGTATAGAGTAAAATATGTTCATATTTAATGCTTGTATAATAAGTTGACACGTGGAGTCGAAGGCAGAAGACAATTAGGTCTAAAGTCAACAATCTTGTTTGTTCCCGAATGGAATGATGTTCATGAGAAGAGATAAATTTCTTTCACCCGGTAGCATTTAGTGGAGAATATTCTATATTATTAAGTACGTAGTCGCTTATAGAGAACATGACATTCAATGCCTTCCATTACACATTCTTCAATGGCCCCCATAGATATCTGTTAAGAGGGGCTTAATCCTAGGAGCTTGTTTTCATGACCCAAATTTTTCACCTTCGAGACCGTGATGGCGCCGAACATTTTACTTGCAAGGCAAGCCAATGTTAGAATAGTCTTATGCTATTTTTAAACAATTCAGGTAATTGATGCCAACTAAACTGAAATAACTGATATGGAACTGAAATAAGGTGCAAAAGCTCATAACAACTGAAATATATAAGTACAACCCCGGATTTGGTGTGACAAGTGTACGAGCTACTAGAATAATACAGATAAAGGTCTGAATGAAAGTAAAGCAATCTGAAAGAAAATACACACCTAAGATAATGTAAAAGGGGGCTTTAAGGCTGCGAACGATGAGCAACTACACCTCAAGTCTCTATCTGATAGTCAACCCGAGCAATATACTGATCGTCGCTGGGACCTACTCCAAAATCTGCATAAGAAGTGAAGAGTGTAGTATGAGTACAACCGATCCCATGCACTATGTAAGTTCCAAGCCTAACCTCGACGAAGTAGTGACGAGTCTTAGGAGGGTCACTTAGAATAACCTATACACAGTATAAAGGAATAACGATAGGAAGGAAAAATACGGAAAAAATAAGGCAGTTAACTCGTGAAAATAACTGAATTCTCGAAAACTAGTAAATACAGAAATACCAATCCTCAAAGTCTCGTACGAAAGAACCAAAGCCAATACAATACAATAAAGAATACAAAACACAGAAACCGTTGCGGCGCGCAACCCGATCACATAGTACAAACACGATCCTCCCTTATTCAACCATGTAAATATCAATAATAACAAGTAAAAATATGTTGCGGCACGCAACCGGATCCCACCATATAGTTAGAGTCAGCATGATAATCCTCCCTTATTTCACCATATCGATCCTCCGTTATTTCACATGTTGTGGCACGCAACCCGATCCCACTGTATCACTATAAATCCTCCCTTATTCCACATATTACGGCGTGCAACCTGGCCATAAATAAATCGATAAGTGCAATCAATTTAACAACTCGAACCATAAGCATCTCTACGATTAACGAATATGAAAGCTACAGATTAAGAAAGAATCTCGTACCAAATCAAGAGAGGCTACAATTAATACTAAGAAACAAGTCAAATATATGACAGTTACAGAATACAAGTAAGACAATTAAGGCAAGTAGCAATTAATCATGGAAGAAATTAATATTTTTAATGCGAGAATAATAAATGACAAGTAGGAAGTTAAGGCATAGGAGCAATCAACGTATGTAACAATCAAGACATGGAATAATATAATCAATGAAATATGGGCATACATGGAAACAAGTAAATGACGGAGTATATATATTTGTCACCTCGCATATATTCCGCTACACATGAAATTCACATAGCATATAGCTCAAGGTTTCCTATTCCTTCAAATCAAGGTTAGACCCAATACTTACCTCGCTCCGCAACTACCTCAAAGTTCAATCACGACCTTGCCTTTAGATCAAGACTCCAAACCAACCAAATCTAGAAAATTATTAACCAAATGATTCAAAATAAACCTTAGAAACTACCCACGAACGAAAGAGGTTCAATTTAGATCATTATTGAAAGAAAAAAATTCAACTTCGGGCCCACTTGATCAAAACCCGAGATTTGGATCAAAATCCAATTACCCATTTACCTCGATTCCGGTTATGTAAATTATTTTGAAATCCGACCTCAATTCGTGGTCTAAATTCTAAATTTATAAAAATCCCTAATTTCTACCATGAAAATCCTAGATTTAATGTTGAAAGCTTATGAAATGTAATGGGTAATTAAAAAAAAATATATGTTGATACCCAATTTTTCTCTCATATATTTTTAAACATTCATACATACTTTCAAAATATTGTACATGCATTTACAAACATGCATAAGTATTTTTACAATTTTTTCTATAATTTTTAAAGGCCTTAAGTCAATTTATTCCTGTATTTTTAATTATATAAATATTCAATAATTATCCCTCATATTACTTTATAATTATTTAGTCATCTAAATTCATAATTTATACTCATACGAATGTTCAAATATTTTAATTGTATTTTTTACAATTACATTTGTATTTTTAAGACTATAAGTGCATATTTTACAATAATAGCCATACATATGCATAACTACATTATATATACAAAAAATGATTTTTTATATTTTTATAATGTTAAGTAATTATTTAAAATCACTTTCATGCATAAAAATGATTTTTATCATTTAATTAGCTTTTTTTACAAAATATTAATTGGGTATTTAATAAATAGCCCTTTATTAAGTTTAAATTCGGATCCCCCTTCAAGTCCAATTCCAATTCAAACCCCAGTTCACTTAAACCTAACCCAAACCATAGACCAATTATATCCTACCCGACATAAATCTCCTCTAATCGTGACCGTTGATCTCCGAGATCAACGGTCCTCGTTCCCTCTTTCCATTTTTAATCCAAACAACCCCCTAACCTTAGTCATTTTGTCTACACCCGCCGCCTTTGAATCCCTCTTATTCTCCATTCTCTTTGAAATCACCCAAACCCTAGATGCGCCGTCACTCCTAAACCTCCCAAACCCCTTCAGTCCCTGACCAAATATGAGGTCATTTGGTGTTTTTCTACCCTATCTAACCTATTACTTCTTTCGATTCTCGTTTTTTTCTGAGGGAACTTCGAAGAGGTTCTACTCAGAGTTGACCTAGGTTTTCCGTTTCCTTATGAACACAACCTTGCATTCATCAACGTTTGTGAGTATCGTTGGTTTTATGGCTTTGGTTAGATTTTTCCTTTACCCCGCCATTTTCTCAAAACCTTCATCTTTTCAACGTGAATCTTTTCGGATCTTTGTAGATCCGGAGTGATTTTGAGTTTATCCAGTAGTTTTTGTTTAAAATCTCTTGTTCTCTTTATTGTTAATCGATTTTAGTATCCCTCTAGATTAGGGTTTTGCTTCCTTGTTATTTGTTGTTCAAGTCTCTTTGGATCAGAAAAGATTTCTTGTTCCTATAGCATTTTTCTTTAAAGATCTCCTGTTTTCCTTACTGTTAATCGATCCTAATGTTCTCTAAGAACTAGTGTTTCACTTTGTTTGTTTCTGCGAAACTTTTCTAAGAATTCCTATGTGTTTGATTATCTTTTCTATTGATTCTTTCATGGACGTGTTCCAGTTTTTAGTTTGATCGATTATTTCATTACTCGCCTTAATATTTGCTTGTGATTCTTGAGTAATTGATTGATTACCTAAACTGTTTAGGGTTCGAAATTTGCTTCGTTTACCGAGGTGATTACTTCCTGTAATTTTGTCTACTTTCCTTAATTTGGGACTCCTAATTGGTACTATTTGCCTCAATTGTTCACATTAAGCTTAATTTATGGGCTGACTACTTTACCAACCCCTAAATTGGTCTCTATTTACCTGTGTTACCTTATTTGTGACTAATTGCCCTGTTACTTGCTTGGTTTTAATGTTCCGACTCTAATTGGCTATCATACTTACCACTTACCTTATTTAGACCTCAATCGCGAGTTATTTTTAGATATAATCCCATGAGTTTTGCCTAATTGATTGATTGTTTGTTTTCTTTGTCTTATTTGCAAATCTTTAAACTACTTTAGCTTATTTACTTTACTTTTGCTATCATTCCACCTCTATATGATTAAATCTGTGTGTTTCATGTTATCAACATGTCTACTTTTATCTAATTAGATCTATGTGCTTTATATTTATTATTCCTAATCAGTATGTTTATTGTTATTCAATTAGACACTTTGTGATTCCCACTTTCAGCATGTCTACTTCTGTCTTAATTAAACCTATGTGTCCTTGCCTTCAGTATGTTTACTTTATTTTTTAACTGAACCTATGTGTTTCTTGCTTCCAGCATGTCTACCTATTGATTTATATGTAAATTAGACCTATGTCTACTAGTTTCTCAATTAGCATGTTTTTCTGCCCTATTTTAAGTGTTTACCCCCTAATAGATGTCTTATTAGTAATTTCCATGTTCCTAATCCATGTTGGCCCCTTGTATGTGACTGTTTGATTAGTAATCTAATCCTAGCATGCCATTTCCTTGTTTAATACCTGTCCATATACTCACATAGTAACAACTAGTAAACTAAGTTGAATCTATGCTATATGAAGCTTTGCTTGACATGATTGTGATCCTGCTTTGTCTACTGTTTGATTGTTGGGTCTTTTGTGTAAATTTTAAGTTTTAAAATGACTCTGTTTGTTCCTATTTTACCCCTCCTCAAGGTTCCAATATATTTTCTGAAAACTATCTCCTATTTTCAACTCCTACTCTTAGAACATCTAGGGTCCTACCTCTCCAGTGTGAACACTGCCTAGGAGTCCATGAGACTCCTCTAAACTTTGACACACGAGGGCTGGCTCTCCAAACCTTGCTCACCAAACTATTTTCTCTAAACATTTTCTGGTGTGAGCATTCCCCGGGGTCCCTGAGGCCCTTTGGAACTTTAACACACTAGGATACCATTAGGTGCACCATGAGAATATTGGCATGTTCATACTTGGTTGAAGGCCTGGTTTTCTAGGTTTACTTTTGGGCCTATCCAGGCTCCCTATAGTTTAGCAGTCTCATTTCTATAATTCATTCATTTGTGGTCTGTAATAACGATTCTTGTAAAATAGATATTGGGGATATTAGTAAAATGGGAGGGACTTTTATATATATTTTGTGTGGAAATCGGGTAGAAATCATGCTTCTAGGACTGTTATGATTATCTACCTACATTAGAAACCATGCATATAGGCTGTTTTGTGCATTAGAAAACATGCTTATAAGTTCATCATGCCATTCGCTCTAAATTTCCATAAATCCTGTCTCTAGGATATTGCTAATTTAGCCTTAACAATCATGTTCATAAATTCTCCTATGTGCATTAGAAACCATATTCTAAGATTTTTATTGCACTCACCTAGATATCATTCATGCAGTTGAATCATATAAAAAATCAATTTTCTTCACTAGCAATCATGCCTATAGGAAATAAGTATAAAAGCAGTCGCAACACCTAGATATCAGGCTTATATATAAAGCTAGTTCTGTAACATTTGTGCTTATATTTTCAGCACCTAGACAACATACATGTAGGACCTAATGAGCCAAACCGCCTGCTTCAAATCGTTTACTGGTTTATTGAGGTTCAAATTAACGATTAGATATCATGTTTATAGGACATCTCTGATCCACGCCTAGCCAAGCCTGTAGGGCAACTAAAATCTTGAAATTATAAAATTGTGCTTTGTTTTACTGTTTGTAAATTGGCCAGATTCAGCAAGTCCTAAATCAGTAGGAAAACTGATTAGGTATCTTTTGCCTCGCTTTAATAAAAAGCTGCATATATTCTTCTTTGTGTTAACCTAGATATCCTACTATAGAACTTTTGAAGTGTTTGAAATACTGTTTTTTGAGACGTGCAATTGCCTTCTTATTTGTGGAGGTAACTGTGTGCCTTTAACTTTTTCTTTATCTGACAGTCCTATTTGTTTTGTTTGTCGCTTATATTTTCTCCTTTTAAACACTATAGGAGAGTTTAGATCCACCTTAACTAGAAGTCCTAAACACCTCCACGACCTTAAGTAAGGGATGAGTAATGCATGCATAGAGTACATTAAATTGGAATTGCTCATATAACCATTAAGTGGAGGGTAATCGGGTAGTAAAGGATATGATGAGTTGTGCGCTAATGCTATGTGTAGTATCCCAACTTGGGGACTATTACCAAGTATTGTACAGAAGTGATCCTATAGGCTATAAAACCTAGGACCCCTTTTACATCTTGTTTTAAACGTAATATCTATTTGTCTAAATCGCTTTGTTTGTTTATAAGACTAATTCACCTGATTTGAGTTTGGCCGGGACCCACCATCGTGGACCTCGAGGGGTGCCTAACACCTTCTCCTCAAGGTTATTTTGAGCCATTACCCAATCTCTGGTAATGCAAACCATTTCATGAGTTATTTGTTTTAGGTGCCCTAACGCACCTTAAATCCGTTAGGTGGCGGCTCCTCAAAATTCCATAACCAATTCCCAAAAGGAAAAGGAGTTGTCCCAAAGAATGTAAAACCCCATATTTCGAGAGGAAAAAGGGGGTGCGACAAAATAGATTAAAGTTGCTTACTAAAGAATTTAGAAAGAAAGTCGTTTGGGAGAATCTCCTATAGGGTGTTTAGGGTTGAGATTTTGAAAGAAATCAGCTAAATCCCATTTTTCGCAAATGCGAGAAAACCATCGCCATTGCGAAAGAATCCCATCTATTCTTTCATCGCATTTGCCTTGAATTGATCGCAAATGCGAATTTCGACATGTCGCAACCGCAATTGAGTTTTGAAATCTCCTTGACTATACCAATCTATTAGAACAATACCCAATCCAAACAACTAACAAGTTGAAAATTTCAGTTTCTGAAATCAAAGCTTTGAATTACCTTTAATAGTGACTTCTATTTTTCAGGTTTTTAATCAACCACAGTGTCACGACCCAAATCCCACCTGGTCGTGATGGCGCCTCTCGTGTAGACAAGGCCAGCCAACAGAACATTAAGACCTCATTTTTAACAATTAATAACATGATTAAGTCCAAACACAAATAATGTAACCATTAATACGGAATAATAGTGATAAACAGGGATACCATCCCAAATCCAGCCTGAAATCGGGGTGTCACAAGTCATGAGCTACTACAGAGTTTAAATGAAATACTACAAGTGTGTGTCTAGGAACATAGTCCGAAAATAAATGAAATACAGAAGATACGGAAGAAACGGGGCTGTGGACGTCGACAACTACCTCGTCTCTCCGGGTCCGCCAGGTCTGGAAGGAAATCAGCGCTCAGGAACGAACTCTGCTTTGCTTGTATCAGCACACATGGTGCAGGGAGTAATGTGAGTACTCCGACCCAGTGAGTAATAAAAATAAATAACGACTGAGAACATAAAATCCCATGAAGGCACAAGTAATGCTATCTCAAGCAGTAAAAATCAGATAAACAGTAAAACCAGTGAAATATAGCAAGAAATTCTCTTTGAAAACAGTTTAAACAATTATTCTCAATCAATAAGAAATGCTCAGAAACCTGCCCCTCGGGCGCAATATCAAACTCTCAGCTCACTACCAGACCCGCAAGCTCAGTATCAACCACACAGTACAACATCAGCCCCTCGGGCGCAAATATCAAACTCTCAGCTCAGTGCCAGCACCACGGGCTCAGTATCAATCACACAGTACAACATCAGCCCCTCGGGCTCACTCTCAATCACATGGGTACCCGCGCTCATTGTGGGTGTGCAGACTCCGGAGGGGCTCCTACAGCCCAAACGCTAATAATAAGTCCTGAAAGCCTGAACATATCAATATGAGGCCTGAAAGCCTGCTCACAATACACTCGAGGCCTGAAAGCCTCCTCACATATCACTTGAGGCCTGAAGCCTCATCACATATCACTCGAGGCTTGAAAGCCCCCTTACATATCACTCAAGGCCTGAAACCCTCCTCACATCACTCATCATATCCTCACACATGGCCCTCGGCCTCAATCAATCCAAAAATAATCAAAAGCCCCTCGGACATCAGTAAATCAGCAGTACTCAGTTCAAACAATACTTCAAATATCAGTTAAAACTCCAAGTTTGAGTAAAACATAGCTGAGTTCAAGAAACAGTGTAAATCACAAGGACTGAGTTCGAATAATATTTCAAATAGTGAGGAAAATAGTGATGATAGCTCATAAGGAGTTCAAACAGTTGGCATTAAGCCCCAAATACAGCAATAAGCCCAAATCATAGTGAAAAAAACAACAAGTCATAGCTAATACACAGTAAAATATCATCCGGACTAGACCAAGTCACAATCCCCAAGAGTAAATGACCCCGCGCTCGTCATTGAATGCGTGTCTCATCTCAACACAGCACCAAGTTGGGCAAATCCGGGGTTTCAAACCCTCAGGACATCATTTAAAGTCATTACTCACTTCTAGCCGGCCAAAAGTCTAGCTCGATATGCCTATTCCTCTCGAATTAACCTCCTCGTGCGTCGAATCTGATCAAAACCACAAGGAATACGTCACAATAGGCTAATGAATCATAACCCATTCGAAAAGACTCGAAAAATATCAAAAATCACGAAGTTGTGAAAACCCGAGCCCCGGGCCCACTTCTCAAAAAATTACAAAATTCACATCATCGGATTCCTCGTCTAGCCTGAAAGCCTGCTCACAAAACACTCGAGGCCTGGAAGCCTTCTCACATATCACTCGAGGCCTGGAAGCCTTCTCACATATCACTCGAGGCCTGAAAGCCTCCTCACATCACTCATCATATCCTCACACATGGCCCTCAGCCTCAATCAGTCCAAAAATAATCAAAAGCCCCTCGGGCATCAGTAAATCAGTAGTACTCAGCTCAAACAATAGTTCAAATATCAGTTAAAACTCCAAGTTTGAGTAAAACATAGCTAAGCTCATGAAAAAGTGTAAATCACATGGACTGAGTTCGAATAATATTTCAAATAGTGAGGAAAACAGTGATGATAGCTCATAAGGAGTTCAAACAGTTGGCATCAAGCCCCAAATATGGAAATAGGCCCAAATCATAGTGAAAAAAATAACAAGTCATAGCTAATACGCGGTAAAATATCATCCGGACTGGACCAAGTCACAATCCCCAACAGTAAATGACCCTGCGCTCGTCATTGAACGCGTGTCTCATCTCAACACAGCACCAAGTTGTGCAAATCCGGGGTCACAAACCCTCGGGACATCATTTAAAGTCATTACTCACTTCTAGCCGGCCAAAAGGCTAGCTCGATATGCCTTTTCCTCTCGAATCGACCTCCTCGTGCGTCGAATCTGATCAAAACCACAAGGAATATGTCATAATAGGCTAATGAATCATAACCCATTCGAAAAGACTCGAAAAATATCAAAAATAACGAAGTTGGCAAAACCCGAGCCCCGGTCCCACTTCTCGAAAGACTACAAAATTCACAACACCGGATTCCTCGTCTCGCCACAAGTCCGTACATATCAAGTTTACCAAAATCGGAGTTCAAATGCCCCTTCAAATCCCCAGTTTTCATTTCAAAAACCAAGCCCTAGTTCTTCCAATTTTTACCCAAATTTCCAAGTATTAAAGGTTGATTCTTTAATAAAACGATGTTTCTAGGTCACGAGACTTACCTCCAATCAATTCCCGTCAAAATCCTCTTCAATTTCTACCAAAAAGCTCTTAAGGTGGTCAACAATGGAGGAAATGATGAATGGACTCGCAGATGAAATAATATAAAACCCCTTTTGTACGCCCAGTTTTAACCCTACGCGAACGCGGTCAACACCCCTGCATTCGCGATGAACAAAATATTGTTGACCAGGCAATTACTCTACGCGAACGCGGATCCCAGTCCATGAACGTGATGCACAAGATCCTCCTCTTACGCGAACACGTTCCACCTGTCGCGATCGCGATGAACAGATTCCTCTCCTTACACGAACGCGGACCTATTATCGCGAACGCGTTGAACAAATTAGGCAGGGCCCCAGGCCCCTTCTACGCGATTGCGAGAACACCCACGTGAATGTGATGTCCCAGAAAATTCCCTTACGCGAACGCGATGGCCCCTCCCTGCGAACGCGAAGGCCAAACTTGTCCTGCAATTGCTGGGCAAATTCTGCAACAATTTCCAAGTTCAAACTTCCCGTTTAGCCATCCGAAATCACCCTGAGGCCCCCGAGACCTCAACCAAAGGCACCAACATATCCCAAAACATCATACGAACTTGTTCCAATCATCAAAACACATCAAACAACACTAAAATCATCAATTCACATCGGATTCAAGCCTAAGTTTCTTCAAAACTTCCGAAACACGCATTCGATCAAAAACCCAACCAAAACACCTCCGAATGACCGGAAATTTTACCCGCACATCAAAAATCATCTAACGGAGCTACTGTAACTCTTGGAATTCTATTCCGACCCCCGAATTAAAATTTCGCCTACCAACTGGAATTCGCCAAAATACTAACTTCGCCAATTCAAGCCTAATTCTACACCGGACCCCCAAAACCAATTCCGATTGCACTCCTAAGTCACAAATTATCTCCAAAGCTAACCAAATCACCGGAAATCACATCCGAGCCCTCTAACTAAATAGTCAACTTCTGGTTGACTTTTTCCAAAACAAGCTTTGCTTAAAAAGACTAAGTGACTCATTTCCATCTAAAACCAATCCAATTCAACTCGATCACCTCAAATACCGATAATGAATCATAGAGAAACATAATATGGGGGAAACGGGGTGGTAACTCACGTGACGACGGGCCGGGTCGTCACACACAAAGATTAAAATTACAAGTGAAATGAGGATCGGACAGAGACAATGCCAAGATCTTCTTTCTAGTTTGATGATCTAACAGCGTACCAACTGAATCTCGCAATTCTCTCCATCCTAATGGAGGAAGTGATCTTTATATGACTCCAAAAAGAAATAATTCTTTTATGTAGTGTCTTTTCTTTTCATCTATATAGTGGTTAACAATTTTGAATCTGGAGGGAGAATTGAAAAATAAATATAATGGTAGAGAATAAATTCTTATTTTTTTTTTAACATAAAAAGCACGATATTCATATTACTTAAAAGGCAAAGTACGCGGGTAAGACATAGTCTTAAGGGAATTACTATTGGCCATAGATGCTAAGAAATTACAAACATCCGTAGAGATAGTTCTTAAACTATTACAAGATTCATGCTTGTCTTTTTGGATTTCTTCTTGCACTAAAAAAGATGGACGAGCATGGTAAACACAGTTGTCACTGGGAGGTTTCTGTAAAGCTTCCTTAGCCAGTCGATGAGCTACTTCATTTCCTTCCCTAAAGTTATTCCTCAGTAATGGGAGCTTCAGTTGGTGCATTAACCATCTACATTCAAGAATAACATTTTGAAAGTTAGTATTGTCTTAATGCAATAGTTTGATGATATCCGTGCTATCAGTTTCAATTTCCATGTTTGTCTCTTTAAAGTCTAGTGAAAATTTTAGCCCTTCCATGAGTGCTAGTAGTTCTGCATGAATTGGGGAGGCAGCATGGGTCCATTTTTTATATCCCAAGATCTAATCACCATTACTATTGCGAAATGCTCCACCAATTCTTGTTGCATTGTTAGTAGAAGAGAAAGCACCATCACAATTAAGCTTAATAGCATTTGTTGATGATTTGTACCACCTAGTCTCAATGGCAATTTTCTTGATTTTAAAAGGGTTTCTCTCAGTGAAAAAGTTATATTCCCATGCAAAATGCATGGGTGATTTTACGTCGAGATGGCAGCGAAGGTTATTGATATTATTATTATTCCAGTTTTTTCTTATTTCCCAGATGCAAAAAGGAAAACGTGTTTGCCAATTAATCTTATGAGAGTTTTGCTTTATGAAGGCATCATGAAGATCAGTAAGCCAGTTAATATCACCCATATTATTATAATAGTTCACGCCCATGGCTTTCCAGAATCTTTGGGTTGAGGCACAGCGTAGGAAAATGTATTGGATGCTCTCAATACACATTCTGCATGTAGTGCATGTGTCATCCACGTTCATACCAATTTTTTTAGGGATAAGCTCTACATGGAACACCGTTGTGGCAGCATTTCCAGAGAAAGCTCTTGATCTTGCTAGGACACTGAAGGTCTCATATCCATTTATAACAATTAGAAGGAATGAAGGCTCTATTAAGAAGGTTATAGCAAGATTTTGTGGAGAAAATAACATTAGAGCTTAGATTCCAGCTGAGATCATCTACTTTGGAGTGTTTTGAGGGGGTAGAAGTAAGACTAATGAATAAATTTAGGGGGGAGTTCAAAGCTAATTTTACTAAGATCCCAATTATTGCCCCTAGTTAGTTTGCCTAGGGAAAGATCACCCTCAGTTTTATTGAGGGGGCACTCAATAGAGCTCCTAAGGATAGGGGTGTTGTAAATACAATTGTTATACCAAATGCTTAAGCTCGAACTTGTTGAGGGATGCCACAGAATTCCCTTGTTGCAAAGTTTTCATCCTTGGAGGATGGATTTCCAGATGAAAAAAAGGTTTGTAATAGTCTTTGAGTGAGCATACTTGGACTTGATTAGATAACACCAAGGTAATGAAGGATTTTTAAGAGTCTCCACACAAGGCTAGCAAGGGAGACCAAATTCTTATCTTTTGCCTTGTGGATACCTTATACACCATCTTTTTTATCCTTGGTGACAGTATCCCAATTTATGAGATGAAGCTTTTTATAGTTATTTGTAGTACCCCAAATAAAATTCCTTTGAATTTTATCAATGGATTGAAGGGTTTTATAAGGAAGGAGAGTATATTGAATTATGTGAGATGGAATTGCTCCTAGGGTACTTGTTGCTAGTGTAGTACGCCCGACCATATTAAAGAAGGAACATTTCCAATGAGAGAGTCTAGTCTGTAACTTATCCAGAATGAATTGGAAGTCCTTGGATTTTGGATTCTTATTAAGGATAGGGAATCCCAAATATTTACCAAACTCAGTGGTGCATTTTATGCCAAATCGAGATGTAGGTGGATTGAGACATCTTATGGGCAATGAGGAGGGATAACAATTCTGGATTTAGACTAGTTTATGGTAAGTCCAGATTCCATGGAGAAATAATCCATGTATTCTGTTATGCAAAGACTAGTTTTTTTATTTGCTTTTCCCATGAGAGTTATGTCATCCGCAAAAAGTATATGGAAAAAGGAGGGACCCTATGGCTAATTTGGATGGGATCCCAATTCCTAAGATCAACCTGGTGGTTGATAAGTCTAGAAAGAAGTTCAATGCACAATACAAAAATGTAGGGTGAGGAGGATCACCTTGACGAATACCCCTACTAGGTTCGAAAATTTTTGTTCTTGAACCATTTACTAACACCCCTATAGAACTAGTAGTAATACAATGCATAATGAGTCTAGTGATCTTAGGAGAGAATTTGAAGTAATGAAGGGTCTTATAAATAAAGGAGCACTCCAGTCTATCGAAAGCTTTTTCTAAATCAAGCTTAATGAGCATATCAAAATTAGATTTTTTTGAACGTCTAAGATAGCTCATAGTTTCCTGAATAATTATGACATTATCACTATTTCTTCTATTTTTCATGAATCTAGATTGCATAGGACTAATAAGGAAGGGTGGGAATGATTTTAATCTATTGGCAATAATTTAGTAATGACCTTATAAGCAGTATTGCATAATCCAATAGGTCTGAAATTTTTTAAGATTGTTAGCATTTAGGAATTTAGGAATGACACATAAATAAGTGTTATTTATATCACTAGGTAGGGATTGTGTGGGAAAAACTTTGTAACAATAAGATGTAAAGGAGTCTTTTAAAATATGCCAATATTTTTGATAAAAAAAGGGTGCATGCCATCCGGTCCTGGAGCTTTAAAAGATTTAAACGAAAGGATGGCCTTAGTTATTTCACTATTAGTGAGGGGGTTGTCTAGATATTGTAAGTCAATTTTATTCATAGTCGAAGGATCATAAATAAAATTTTTAATAGGGGAGACAGTGTGAGCATTTTGAAAGGTATCTCTAAAGAAAGTAAAGGAGTGATCTAAGATTTTATTTGGATCTGTTATCCAATCTACTTTATCATTAGTGAAATACATGATGGCATTACGACATTTACGATTAGAGGCCATAATATGAAAAAATTTAGTGTTGGAATCGCCATCATTTAGCCAATTACTCGTACATCTTAACTTCCAAAAGTCATGCTCCATATGTAAGATATTGTTATATTCTAATTGGAGTATGGACTTGAGGTTTTGTAAGAAAACACTATTGTAGTAATGGGGAGAAGACTGGATTTCATTGAATCTTGCAAGAATTTGTCTCTTTTTTTTGAAGATGTCCCCAAAGGTTGAATTCTTCCAATGAATAACATCCTTGGTAAAAAATTTCTGGGCATCAACAAGTTCTTTACCTAACTAATTTTGTTTAGCAATATTTATAAAATCAGGGTGGCTACACCATATAGTTTCTAAACAAAAAGGTTTATCATTACTGTTACCATGCCTAGGTTTCAAGTTTAACGGGAGAGGATTATGGTCCGAATGAGTTTTAGGGAGATTATCACTACAACCTTATGGTAAAGATTGATCCACTCCTTGTTCACAAAGATTCTATCAAGCCGTTCCATATTTAACCCCTTAGATTTTTTCCTATGGTTTGACCAAGTATACTTGCAACCCTTATAACCTAAATCTAGTAGTTTATAGTGATTAATGCTTTTCCAAATTTCTTTGCTACGTCTACGATTAATGGTATTACCATCAAGCTTATCATTAGTGGTAATAACATCCTTGAAATCTCCCCAAAGAGCCGTAGGCTATTAACAGTATTACTCAATTTTTCTATGTTATTCCACATCTCTACCCATTTAAACAATTTAATACTAGCATAAACAGAATAAAAGAGCCAAGTAGTTTTTAAAGAAAGTACCTCTATTACGACATGAATTTCTTGATTATTTCTAACAAAGTCTTAAACTTTAACAACATTTGCATTCCAAAGTAGTACTATACACTGATTAACCCTCAATAGGCACCTCAACCATTTGAGAAAAATCAAAATCACTTAGAAGGGATAGGTGACTTTCCATTCTAGTGTCCAGAAGAGTAACCATGCAAGGTTTGTGAGTATCAAGCATTTCTCTGAAATGAACCCTAAATTTCTCATTGTTTCCACCCTGGATGTTCCAAATTAATATATTTGTAGGCCTATACATATTTGGATAATTTGGTGGTGTCCCATTTTCCCTCTAAGTTTGAGGAACTAGGTTCCTCCTTAATGAAGGAACTAGGATCATGGCATGATTTCCCATTGTTGGGTCCTGAGGGGGTCTCACATCCATCGAGAACTTGTGTAGTGCTATGGGACAGCTTAGAACATACCTTTTTTCCTTTGATCCCTGAAGCGATAGACTTTAACTTCGTTGATTCTTGAAAATTCTAGGACTGGACCGGATCCCAGTAGGTTTACCTCTTCCTCCTCCTCCATCTCTATATTTTTTGGTTCTTATGCATTGAGGGGGGGTTGAACCTAAGGGTTCATTGGAGGGGTATGTGGTTGTGCAAGAGGTGGCTGTGGGAGTGGTGGTTGTGCATGTTATGGGGGTGGTGCATGGGGTTGTTATGATTGTTTTTTAGAGCTACTGTGTTGAAGGGAGTTGTCCAGGGAATAAACATAAGGTTCATATTGTCGATCTCTCCTGGGGGAAGAATGGGGGATATACAGGAACTTGTTGGGACTGGATGGGATTGAAGTGTGGTGGGAGACTCCATTGATTCCTCATGGCTTGGGCTTGATTGAGGTTTAGGGAGGGGGCTAGTGGATGGAGGATGTTGTTCAACCATACATGGTTGAAGCGGTTGTTCATGACCATATTCATTCCCTCCAAAACTAGTTGAGCTAGGAAATGAGAGTTTTGTAGAACTATGATTTCTCTTGACCATTGAGAATCATGCTGAACGTTATTGCATGGCCCATCAGGGCTTGATCCACCCATGAGAGGGTTTGATGATCCTGTGGTAGTGGTGGTTGTATGAAGAAAGTTTGGTTGTTTATTGTTTGATTTTGGGGAAGGGGTGGGTTGGAAATGTTTAGGGCTCTTTGGTGTCTTAGAATTTGCACTAGACGATAACGTCTTCTTTGAGTGATTGGAATCCTTGGCATTGACAAAAGGAAGAGTAGGGTTTATATGAGTGTTATGAGAGTAGAGGACTAGATTTTAGGTTTCAGTAGTCGAGATGGATGGGCAGTCAGTATTGATATCAGCAAGGTTACTTGAGGTAGTGTTATTTGGAAGATTTTTCTTAGATTTTGTTAGGGAAACGTGGTGTTGTTTATTGGCCATCTGGGGTTGGGGGGAAAGTTCTTTGGCCACGTGGTTGTGTATTGTGGCTGAAATATTATCTCCCATACAGCTAGGTAACCTAGTATTAGTGGTGAGGTTTGTTATATTAGAGGATCTAGAGGAGATTGAGTGAGGTAGACGTATAGAATTAGGATGATTTAGGGCATCATTAGTAGTAGATGGGTAATTATGGCTTTGAATATAATTTAATTGGGTGGTTTTAGAGTATGCCAAGTGGATGTTCATTGGTTCTTTGTTAGCCACGTCAATTGCTATGAAAGAGTTGTCTTTAATTCCTAGGCTCCCAATGTGTTTGTGGGTGGTAGTAGACGGATTGTCCAATGCACCAAAGGAGTTTCGTGTATCAATAGTATTAACATTTTGATTGGTAAAAAAGTAGTAGGATTGTTCCCGTTGACATTTGAATTACTAGATAGAGGGGGAAGAGAGGACTTACCTAGAATGGGAATTGAATGAACCATTGTCTTACCATCATTGGCTTGTTGTGATTTTGGCTTGTACGTAGTCTTCTTTTTCTTGGGGAAGGAAACAGTGTGCTAGACATTTTCTTTGGGCAGAGGAGATCACTTTTGCATGTCATGACTTGGAGTGTCTAGGGAATTGATACATTCCTAGTGAATTTCTTCTTTGTATCGTGTAGTTGCAAGAGGCCAGTGAATGCCTAGTCTACCACAATTCTTGCATAGGAAATTGATACATTCATAGTGAATTTCTTGTTTATGTGTCCAATATCAACAAATGGAGTGACCGGAACCTCCAATGGGACTTTAACGCATAATCTATCATAACGTCCCCTTAGGGTAGAAGAGGTGCATGCATCGATTTTTAAAAGCTTACCAATTTTTTTTCCCACTTTTTTGAGGATTTGGCTATCATAAAACTCAAATACCAGCTAATGAGCTCCTTTCTTTTGAGGCAATAAAATTTGGTATCCATTTCTGGACGGATAGGAAGTGGCCAAAAATGAACCAAGGACCTTGATGAAGTACTTTTAATATGCTATCTTCATTGTTAAACTTTGTAATAAAATAATCATGTCCTAGGTCTATGAGTGAAAAGTTTTCCTTTAGTTTCTACAAGTCTTGAATTTTCCTTTTGAGTAATTGGTATTGGATTCTCATTCTTTGTAGTTTTATGATCGTAGACAATTTCCATGGATTGTAGATCTGATGTAAATCTTCTGAAGATAGATGAATTAGATGATCATCTTTGGAGTAAGGCATTGAATTGGAAAGGCCATTGGGAGTTCGTAGAGAAGGTTGATTATGTGAATTAATGACCATGTGGATTTCCCCTTCCTGAATTCCATCAATTAGTTTGTCTTTGAAACTTTGGTTTGAAGGCATAGAGGTAGTTAGGCATTGCATTTGATCAATGTCAGGAGGTTTAGAAGGAATGAAGTTAGAGTATTTTGGATTGTTCATCGTTAAGGTTGTAGTGAGAAGATGGAGGTTCTCTCACTAGCTTCAAATATGCTAGTGAGAGAATCAATTCTTAGAAAATATTTTTATGGAAAATGAGTGATTTTATCACTTATTTTTCTTTGTTTGGTTGGTGAGAGAAAAATTATTCCCGAAAAATTCTAGTGTTTGGTTAGGGAGTAAAAAATATTTTTTTAGGAAAATATTTTTTTATGCAACTCTCTTCACCTCTTCCCCAAGTCCCCATGTTTCCTTGCTTTCCCCCTCCTTAAATACCCAACGTTTTCAGGACTCAATTGTCTTCAACAATTTAATTATTCTTCTAAAAATTCACACAACCTAAAGGAATTAATGTGCTTCTTTACTTTTTCACATAAAACAACGTTGAAATTTTTGCTCCATAAATATAAAGAAAGTACTCTTTCTATAACATGAAAATAAAGTAATCATTTTATTGAAAAAAAGAAAATACTTTTTCTACATCATGAAAAGAAATACTAGTTTTGTCGAAATGAAAAAGAATACTTTTTTCACATAATAAAAAAGAAAATAATTTTTTACATCATGAAAAGAAAGTACTATTAATATTTTTATTTTGGATGGGGTGAGGGGTCGGGTTGGGGTTGGGGCTAGGGCTAAGTGGGGATGCGGTAGGGTGGGGATGGGGTGTGGGAGTGGGTTAGTGGGTGCGGGGGTGTGGGAATGGGTTGGTGGGGATAGGGAATAGGGTGGGAAAAGTTGAAAAAGAGTTCATGAGAACAATATTTTTCAAACATTCAAGCCAACCAAATATGGTAAAATTGAAAACTATTTTCAAGAAAATATTTTCCTCCGTACAAAACACACGCTTAGACACATCTAGTAAGACTTGTACCAATTGAATACTTGATCTCCATAAAAAAAATACTCCATCCGGTTCACAATAAGTGACCAATTTGCTTTTTTATTTTGATCCAAAATAAGTGTCCATTTATATAATCAAGAAAAAATTCACTTTATCGTTCATTTCCCCACGGATTCTTGTCTTATCAAATTTCGACCCATATAGTTAGGCCCTCCACCTATTGGGGTCGCTTTTTGGCGAGCTCGATGGGCGGACTCTATCGATTCAAAAATTGTAAGAATGTGAGCACATTATGCGAGAGGCGAGCACCTCATTGTGAGGTAGCGACGTGATTTTTCGAGAGCTGTGTCAGACCGTCACTTAGTGCAGAATGTCGTTAATACTTATCATGCATAATTATGGCGCACGTTTTCTATGGATTACATCGTTTCTCGTGCCCTTTCCATTTTCAAAATGGCGGCTTTTGGTTTTCCCGCTCATGGCATTTTTATCCTTATAAATAGGGGAAATCGCTCAAGAGAGATTTTTGCAACTCTTTTTCTTCTCTTTCAGTTTCTCATATTTTTGTTCCTATTAACAATTCTTGTGACTGCTACCTTTTTCCCTTATCATTCTCGTTTGTCTCAATCGAATAAGAGATGGCTAGTGTATCTTCAAACCCTCATAGAGTCGTTGGTGCTCCGGTGCTGGAAAATGATGTACCCTTGATTGAAGAGGGAGTGGGTCTGGTGGAGGACAGGAGTTTTCTGATGGTCGATGAGGTGGTTACCCGTCCAGGGAAGGCGAGGACTATATTTAACAGCCCTGCTGGGGCGGAACCTGTTCTCTCGATGATGGATTTTGTTGCTCTCACGACATTCAAGGCCAAATGGGGGATTCCGTATTACATTGAACTAGTTTTGGCGGGTCGGGACATAGTGTATATATACACCCCCTCCCCTGGGATACTACGCGTTCTACGCTTATCCATTTGTCATTGGACACATGCTTCACCCTCCTTCATTGGCGGTGGACTTCTGCCGCTTCTATGAGGTGTGTTCGACTCACCTCTCTCCGTACGTATACAAGATCTTCCTTACGCTTAGCAAGTACGCGGAGCTAGCTGATCGGGGTATTTCTATACAACACATGCTTCACCTCTTCACCCCTCATTTTCTTCGGGGCACAATGATTCACCTGCGCCATCGAGGAACCAAGGGTTTGGTGGTAAAGATGGATGACAAGGCCAACCCCTACTTTTTTGAGAATTTCTTCTACATCCGAACAGGGCACGTTGTGTCGAACCCTGCGGTGTTTCATAAGGCATGGAATTTCACCCATAAGTCTCTCTTTCCTTTTATTATATTACATTTTTTTGAATATGGCTATCGGTCGTCTCTCTTTAGTGACCGTAGAGTGTTTTCTATTTCCGTAGCCGAGAGGGTGCCTCCTCCGCAAGTTGCCAACATTTGCAAATGGGTGAGCGCGATTCTTCCCTACACGATAGGGATTCATGAATGGGTGCATTTTCATCAGAAGATTGGGCGTAAACTTTCCATTGGTAAGTTGGCTTATTTTGGCCTTGCTTGCTTTATTCCATATTCCGCCCTCTCTTTTTTTATATCGTATCTTTCTTTGATCATCTCTCATTGGTAGGTCGGAGAGGAGCGAGAAGGGCAAGGGCTCATGTACTTGTTTTTCGTCAATCGGCTTCCTCTGCCCGGCCCGTACCAAGGGCAACTAATGAGGGCATCCAAAGTTTGGTTGCTTGGCGGACCGCGTCCGCGTACGACCCAATTCATTCGGATGTTGCTCCTCGATTGAACACTACGATTTCCAGAGTCCGTTCAACTAAAAAACCTTCTTGTGGCAGTGGCGAAGAGGCCCCGTCAAAGAGGCGGAGGTTGTCAAAGGGGGAATCCTTGGTTGGAACGCCCTCGAGGGTCGACCCGACTTTGGCGGTATTTGAAGGTGGCGGGAATACCGGCCTGGGTGTGGAGGTGGTGCCCATCTCGAATGTAAAAGAGGCTATCATGGCCAGGAGATAGAGTTCGGAAGCTGCCACGATCGTTCCGGGGGGTCTATCGACGTCTCGGCAGGGTCGTGCCCCCTCTTCGGCTAATGCGAGGTTGATGGGTGTAGTGGAAAATGACTATGAATCTGATTCTGATATTGATCCTGATGATATGAGGATGTTCGAGGAAGGCTTTACCGGGGTCGATGTGATGACAAAAGCCCCTTCCCATGTGCTCAAAATTCTGTCAAACTTTTGCCTGTTGGAGGACACGGTGTACTTGGTGCCCCAATTTGGGCTTCTGTGCTTCGCTGCTGAAAGTGGTTCTCTTCGGGAGATCAGTGATTCTGGTTTGTCACGCGGTGTGGCTAGGATAGCCATGAGGGTGAGTTTCCTTTTTCTATTTTCCTTGATTTGTTCCATTTGCTTTCGCTGGTTCCTCCTCCCCTCCCCCTTTTTTAGACTTACATACTGCAGATCGAGAGTGCTCGTAAGGCTGAGATGTGGGCCGAAGTCTTTCTAAAAATGGACGCAAAGTATCGTTGTTATCGCATCAGGTTCCGTTAGATGCATGCACAACTTAGGGCGAGCGGTAATACTAAGTCCGTCAGGGAGGAGTTGGAGAAAAGAGACGAGGATCTGATGTAGTCTATTCGCAGATGCAGTGAGCTCGAGGAACTGCTTAGTTCCAAAGACAAGGAGCTCGTAAGGGGCAAAGGGGCTGTAGTGGATTACGAGTATCTTCAGGCGAATGTGATGTCTCTACGAGCCGAGCTTGAGCAAAATGCCACTAGAGTCGCAAGTCTAAGTGCAGAGTGGACAGAGAAGGTGGCTGAGCTAGAAAACAAAGCGGCCGAGTTGGAGAGAGCAAAGGGAGCTCGAGTGGCGCCTTTAGCGAGGGCGACAGCGCTGGAGGACACTATCCACATCTTCAGGTCTGAGTGGGAAGCCGAGAGGGTGACGACCACCACTAAGGGAGGCACGACTCGAGGAGCGGATCAGTGAACTTGATTAGGATGCTTGGATCCCGGGAGACTGAGTCACGGGTCTCGAGGCCGAGAAGGCTCAACTGTTGGCTCAGACCTGCCCTCAAGAATCTGCTCTTGTTGCTGACCCCTGCCATTTGTACGAGCTATGGGTCTATGTTGAGGCCTAATTTTATATATATATATATATATATATATATATATATATATATATGGAGATGAGGCTATTTTTGAAGATGCTCAGGGCAAGGCACGCGAGGCTCGTCTTGCCTGTGGTTATGACCCTACAACACCGGAGGCCGGTGGGGGTGCTAAGATTGAAGATGGGATTCCTTCAAACGATGACAACGCTGGAAAAGACAGTGGCGTGGATGAGGCCGAGTGAAATATTTAAAGCTTTTGTACTTAGCTTTTTTTCTATTTTTGTTTCTAGGTGGGGGCCCTCCTTTGTGAGATACTTATCTTTTCTTTGAATGAAATAGTTGGCTCTTCTTCGTTTGTATGTTTTCGGCTTCTCTTCCCTTTTGCCTTTCAATTTTCTTGGATTTTCTCGCAATAAGTACCTGACTTCTACTAGTTGATCTGAGTAGGATAGAAATTGACTCGCTAATTTGAACTTGACTCTGTTAACTTGAGTGGGGTCGAGTTTCGTATTGCAAATTCGAGCAAAGTCAATTTGGACTTGTTAATTTGATCGACGTCGTATTTTGTTATACCAATTTTGAGCGGAGTCACTTTTGACTTATTAATTCGAGCAAGTTCGAATTTTGTCTCGCCAACTTGGGCGAAGAGTTTTGACTAGTAAATTCGAGCGAGGTCGAATTTTTTCTTGCCAACATGGGTAGAGTCAGTTTTGACTTGTAAGTTCGTGCGAGGTCGAACGTTGACTTGTTAATTCCAGCAAGGTCAAATTTTACTTTCATGTGGCGATGGCCAATGCCCATAAGGGTGTAAATTAGAGCGAGGTCAAAATGCAACCCGTTATGATTTCGAGCGAGGTCAAATTTTCCTTTCGCTTTGCGATGGCCGATGGCCGTAACTTCTTGAATTCGAGCAAGGTCGAATTGTGACCCGTTATGAGTTCGAGCAAGGTAAAAATTTCCTTTAGCTTGGTGATAGCCGATGGCCGTAAGGGTGTTAATTCGAGTGAGGTCAAATTGTAACCCGTTATGAGTACAAGCGAGGTCAAACTTTGCTTTCGTTTGGCGATGGCCGATGGCCGTAAGGGTGTTCATTCGAGCGAGGTTGAATTGTAACTTGCTATGAGTTTGAGCGAGGTAGATCTTTCCTTTTCTTTGGTGATGGCCGATGGTTGATAGACATAAGGGTGTTAATTTAAGCAACGTCGAATTGTAACCTGTTATGCGTTCGAGCGAGGTTGAGCTTTCCTTTCACTTGGTGATAGCCGATGGACGTACGGGCGGTAAGAATGTTGCATGTTGCCTTCTTTTTTGGAGAGTTAATCCTTGTTGCATTGTTCATACATGTGTTGGGGTAAGTCCTAGTTTAACTAATCTGTTTATTGCTCGGCCTGGATAGCCGTAAGGGTGTGAATTCGAGCGAGGTCGAAATACAACCCTTTATGATTTCGAGTTAAGTCAGTTTTTCCTTTCGCTTAGCAATGGCCGATGGTTGTAAGGGTGTGAATTCGAGTGAGGTTGAATGCATCCCGTTATGAGTTTGAGCGAGGTCGAACTTCCCTTTTGCTTGGTGATGGCTGATGGTTGTAAGGGTGTTAATTCGAGCGAGGTCGAATTATAACCCATTATGAATTCGAGCGAGGTCGAACTTTCCTTTCGCTTAGCGATGGGCGATTGCCATAAGGGTGTTAATTCATGCGATGTTGAATTGTAACCCGTTATGAGTTCGAGCGAGATCGAGCTCATAACGGTGTTAATTCGAGCGAGGTCGAATTGTAACCCATTATGAATTCGAGCGAGGTCGAACTTTCCTTTCGCTTAGCGATGGGCGATTGCCATAAGGGTGTTAATTCATGCGATGTTGAATTGTAACCCGTTATGAGTTCGAGCGAGATCGAGCTTTCCTTTAGCTTGGCAACGGTCGATGGTTGTAAGGGCGGTGAGAATGTTGAATGTTGCCTTTATTTTTTAGAGAGTTACTCATTGTTGCATTGTTTATGCATGCATTTGGGTGAGTCCTTGTTTAACTAATCTCTAAATTGCTTGGCTTGGAGAGACCGTTGTTGGGATGTGTGATGAACTTATTTCTTGGTCCTTTGAGCAACTTGGGGCTCAATTGATTTGGATGAAGTTTGGTCGCGACTCATAGTATTTAGTTAGCTGAATTGGCGTAGCATCACCATAGCGAGCGTAGGGGCGAGCTTGTCGTGTTCGCGTTCTGCCTGTATTGTGGAGATTTTACATTCCATGGGCTCATCGCCCAGTCCCAAGCTATGAAGATTGTTTCTTAATGATGCCGGGTTGTCTTGAATTTTTTATATTATTTGTAATATGGTACGGTATGGAAGGTTTTCCCGATTTTTCGTTCGCCGTAGGGATGAATTTAAATCCGGTATGTCGGCTAGCCTTTATTTGCAAATCTGGGAGGACATCACTGTTCTAAGTTTCACTTCTATCCCTTTTTTAAAACAAAAGGAATAGCGGGTTAGTACATGGAATAATCTGTTACTTTGGTTAGATTTTTAGCTGATGAATGAGGGGGGGTTTGGCCATGTCTCCCTCACCCGCTGCGCTCTTTGGACCTGGCGAGTTGCCTCATTCGTAACTGAACTAGATATCGAGCTGTAGGGCGGCTCGCTTTGTTCTATATTCTGATACTAGTTTTTGGCATGTTAGGTAAATCTTCCCATGCTCGACCTCGTCACTGGTTGAGCTTTGGCCTTTCGTGGGTAGACGGTCCACCTCCCCCATTAGGGTCTCGAGTTCAAGTCCCTATTCATAAGTCTTGGGCAAAGATAGAAAAAATGTAAGTCATGCTACAAATACACCGACGACGAGTATTGTGGTAAATTATACGATAAGCATTCTCATATAGTAGGAAGGGAGGTGATATGCGCAGGATGTAGGAGGCATTTAGTACTAACCTGGAAATGGGTGTACGGATGTTTTTGGTACACGTAGCAGCAGTCTCTTTATTATGGCTCATGTTCATAAACCTTCAGAGTTGCTGCTGTGGTGTAGCGCAGTTTTCATGTGTAAATACCTAGGTTGGTTTGACGGTTTCATGGGTTTACTAACCGGTCCGGCAAGTCGGCATTCGGAATGAATGGGTTAAACTTCACCGAATGGGACATAATGCTAAGACCATGTTTGGATCTAGAGGGAACTAAGGCTTTGGCTAGAAAATCCCCACATGCGGCACCAAATTGTTCGACCAAAAAGAGTTAGATTTTTTGTTAAACGAATTAAATAAGAAGAATTTAGATAAATCCTAGCCAAAGATAATTCATCCTAGATCCAAGATAAAAGATATGAATGAGCAAATACAGAAGAACATAAGTTTTAGCTATAACAATGGTTGAATCCATTATGTAAGAAAAGAATGGCAAATTTTGTAACATTAAATAGTAATGAAGAATACATAGATAAAAGGGGTCACCGATTTGTAACAAGGTTGAACCCCCCACATTTGATATAATGAGACTAATAATATATATTGAGGATCTGAGCTCCTTGTTTCCTTCTCCTTCGTAGGGAGAGGGAGAGATGAAGATCCCTCTCCTTCCCATGGAATATGTCTGTGTGTCTATTTGTTTCAGCCCCCTTTCCTTCCTCTTCTCACTTAGTTTACATTTAGTTTATATACTAGATATTCCTTTATCAACCGGTCATTAACCATTGTACTTAAGTCGTTTGACTGTATTGCTGGTTGACCCTTTGAAATGCCTTAACATCCAATTTTCTGCTCAAGCATTCTGAATACATGACCTCGGCCGTGGCCGAGGTGTGTGTCATTATAGTGTTGTATGGATACGACTTTGGCCCAAGTAACTTTAAACCGTTCCTTTCCACGCAGATTCTTGTCTGATCAGATTTCAACCCATACAATATTCAAACACCATCTTATTATTTTAAGCATTTACTTTGAAAATGGAATAAAGAGAAAAAATGATGAACAAAATGAAATAAAGAGAGGAATTGGTGGAGGAGACGGGCGGACCGTGAAGAACGGAGAAAACGGTAGTCTCCAGGTCTTTTTTTCCTTCTCTTTTCTTACTTTTTTCGTTCTAATGTGTCTTTACTTAATAGGTGTATTTTCCCACGTTATCCGCGCGTACTCTATTCATTTTGTATTTTTGGTTAGTTAATTTGGAAGTGGCTAATTGACACAATTTTTTTAGAGATCCAGTATTCAATTCGTACAAGTCTTAGTTTAAATGTCTAAGTAAAAATATAGTAAGTTTAAGGGGCTGCATAGTATTTAGCCTTTAATATATTTAAAAAATAACCTCCAAATCCAATCATATTTATTACTTGTCATGATTTTTCTTCCGGATTGATAGATTTTATGTTATATATACTCTATTAATATTATTAGTTATTCACAAAGTCTACGCGGTTGGCATTACTTTATGCTTATTCAACTATTTACAAAACTCTACCATAGTGACATGATTGTGTTATTTGCATTTAACATATTTGTAACATTATTCACAAAGTCTACTGTCATGACGTGAGATCCCAACCGCGGGGCCGTGATGGCGCCTAATGTTCACATACCAAGCAAGTCAATATTAGCTACACATTATCCATTGTTAATAATTTTAAAGAAGTTTAATAAGAAAACAAAATTGTAGAACTTCAAAACAGATATTATAATTCCAACTACGCCATCTAGTCATATTCTGGAATCTAGTATCACAAGTACATGAGATACTAAATGTGCAACAATGCCGGGATGAATATAAAACTATTTGAATGAAATTAAAGAGTACAAAAGATAAGGAGAATGGGACTTCTGGGTCTGCAAATACTGTGCAGCTCTACCTCAACTCTTCGTGTAAGAAAGACCGAGCGAGCCTCCACTAACCATTACTAGAATCAACACCCAGAATCTACACAAGAAGTGTAAAAGTGTATTATGAGTATAACCGAGTAAGTTCTGAGCCTAATCTCAATGAATTAGTCACAAGGCTTTAACAAGGCAGTCACTATAAATATGTGCGAGTATAAATGAAGTAATAGCATAAGAGAAAAAAAATAACAAGTATTAACATGGACAACAGAACAGAAAATACATAACAGAGACCCACAGAATAGTAGTTATGCTCGACTTCTCAATATAACATAGATACGGGACCAACAGTTAAGAACATTCAATATGTTTTCTCAGTTGTGACGTGCAACCCGATCCACAAATATATAATGAAATATTATAGCAGCATATAACTTTGATCCCAAATAATAATACCAATATTCGTTATGACATGCAACCCGATCCCTAACAATGATACCAATATCCGTTGCGGCATGGAACCCGATCCCAAATAATAATACCAATATCCTTTGAGCCGTGTAACCCGATCCCAAACAATACAACAAGTTTGTACAACATTACATCCAACTACAACATATATCACAATAAAATGCAAAGTCTTCATCGTGTTCCCGAAGGAATTCCCCCAGTCACCCTCAGAATTCGCGACCCAATGGTCACATTCGCAACGAAGGACCATTTGCCTTCCCAAGACTTTCCTCTAGCCCACACGTTCGCGTGAGGCCTTTCGTGTTCGCAAAAAGGAATTCCCACCAAGTCCCCACTTTTGCGATGCACCTCTCACTTTCATGTAATATATCAAGCCCCATTGCTAATTTTCCCATTCGCGATAGTGAAAGTGGATTCGTGATCGCGAAGCACTGAGACACCAGCCGCAAACCAGGTAAATCCATTTCGGAATATATACAACACTTACTATAAGTCACCCAGTACCGAGGAAATAAGCCAAATCCAGCCTCATTGAGAAGATCCATCTCCATGTATCAGGTACTTCAGACAACATGTCCAGGAAAATCCATCCCTCCATAATATATATATATATATATATGCTCAACCACTCGGCACTTTATATAGCCCATGCGGCCCAGGGAAGATCCAATACCGGGATATATACACCAATGATTATCGGTCTCCAGTACCAAGGAAAAAAAGACCAATCCATCCTTACGGAGAAGATCCATCTCCATACCAAGAGAATATCCATCCCTGAATATAATCAACCGCGCCCACTGGGGGTGTGCAGGCTCCGGAGCGGCTCCTTCGGGCATACGCTATAACAAGCAAATCATGGAATGAATCAATCAGTCCCTCGGCCTCACTCAGTTATAAATCAATAAAATATGTTGTGGCATGCAGCCCGATACCATAACTACCACTCATAACCAGGCTCTCGATCTCATTTAGTCATCAATCTCTCCAGTCTCAACCACGGGATCACAATATCATAAAAATAGACCCGGAATAATGATATGATATGTCAAGAAGTAACAACTAAGATTGAGATATGATATAAATGCATGAATGCGATTGAGTATGAAATATCAATAAAATCTACGAGATGACAACAAGAAATGACCACTATGGGTCCCAACAATATCAACATAAAGCCTAAATCTAGCATGATGTACAGCCCAATTTACTTTATCACATGGTGAAAACACAAATATCAACAAAGTAGGGCCACCATAAAGTGCCATAAAACAACGGAGTAATAATTTAGAAGGTGTACACCCACACGCCCGTCACCTAGCATGTGCGTCACCTCAAAACCAATAACATAGCACATAAGTTTGGGTTTCATACCCTCAACACTAAGTTTATAAGAGTTGCTTATCTCAAACAAGCTAATTCCAAATGTCGAGCAAGCCAAACGATGTTCCAAGAATGCCATCACGCGCGTAGCGACCTCTGAACGGCTCAAAACTAGCAAAAAACAACTCGAATACATCAGATAATGTCCAAATCCAGTCAAAAATCACACTCGGGCCCACCCCTCGAAATCCGACAAAACTCATAAAATGCGACAACCCATACAACTATAAGTCCAACCATACTAGTTTCACTCAAATTCGACTCCAAATCTCATTCAAATCTAAAAATTCATTTTATGAAATTTCTACAATTTTTCCCAAATTTCCATCTCAAAATACTAATTGAATGACGAAGACAATGATATATTCATGTATATTAATCAAATCTGAGTTAGGATCACTTACCCCGATGATTTTCTTGAAAAACCCACGAACAATTGCCACAAACCGAGTTCCCAAGGTCCAAAATGTGGAATAAAACCCTAAGTCTCGCTTATATAGTACTTCCTCCAAACGTAATTGTGTTGTCCGCACAAATCCCCATGCAGCCATACAGTGCCCAAATCATGCGGTCGCACAAAAATCATGTGGTCGTACACCAACGTTTCCTCCATACCATGCTTAAATATTTTGGCCATAACTTTCACTAAAAATGTCTAAATGATGACTTCTTTAATTTTCTGGGAAGTAGACACGAAGGGCTACAATTTTTGTTTTTCAATCATCTCAAAATTCCTTGTAGGTCAAAATATATAAGCTTCCGAAGTGGGATCATCAAGTCTGCAGGCCTCCCTTGAGTGCGGCCGCAGACAAAATTATATGGTCCGCACTCCTCCTCTAGGATCCGCATTTTTCTGCTGTGGTCCATAGTCTTATGTGCGGTCTACACCTCTCCTTTACCTCAGCACCCCAAAATGTGCGGTCCGTACCCTCAAAAGTGTTAGAACAATATCAGAGTGCCGAAATGCCTAAACTCGCTCAAAACTATCCCCGAAACACAACTGAAGCCCTTGGGACCTAAATCAAAAATACCATCAAGTCCTAAAACACCACATAAACTTAGTCGAGCCCTCAAATCACATCAAACAACAACAAAACATGAATCTCACACCAATTCAAACTTAATGAACTTAAAACCTCAAACTTCTATAACCAATGTCAAAATCTATCAAATCACGTCCGATTTACCCCAAATTTTGCACACAAGTCATAAATGACATAATGGAGCTATTCCAATTTTTGTAATTTTGATCCCGATATTAAAAAGTCAAACTCCTCGGTCAAACTTCCAATCTTAAATTTTTGTATAACCTGAAAACCGAAACAAACGATTCACATAAGTCATAATACATCATACAGAGCTACTCATGCCCTCAAACAACCGTGCAAAGGGTAAATTCTCAAAATGACCAGTCGGGTTGTTACATTATACAACATCTAATCAAGTTATGAGGGGTCCCGGAACACAGAAATGAAGGCCAGTACTCAAAATGACTTATCGAGTCGGTATATTCTCCACATATAAAAGAAACATCCATGCTCGAACGAATATACAAAAGTACCTGGACTGGTAAAAAGGTAGGGTTATCTACTCCGCATATCGGACTCGGACTCTCACATAGCCTCCTCGCTCGGCTGACCTCTCCATTACACTTACACAGAAGGAAAACTCTTAGATCTCAACTCTCGAACCTACCAGTTTAGAATAGCCATCGACTCCTCCTCGTAGGCCAAATTCTCATCAACCTGCACCATGTTGAATTCCAAAACATATGACCTATCTTCATGGTTGTCACGACCCTAGTCCACCGATCGTGAACATGTCGTGATGGCACCTAGTCCCCTCGATCGGGTAAGCCAAATATTGCAGAAAATATAATAACTGCGGAAAAAAAGAATAGAGTAAACCAATTTCAATAACTAGAAGAAAATTGTACGGTATGCCACTCGGTATGTACAACTCAGTAATAGAAAGTCTACTAAAATTGCCAAAGACCCGGAAACTCACGGGCAACACGGGCTATAGAAATGTACAGTAAGGCTCCCAAAACTCCAGAATATTCTAACAATCGAAAGAAAGAAAGACTAGATACTAAAGATAGAGTAAGAGGGAGACTCGTCGGTCTACGGACGCAGCAGATCTACCTCGAAGTCTCTGAAATCCTCCTACCTCACTGATAGTGCGTTTGAGTGGAGGTACCTGAATGATCTGCATATGAAAAGAAAAAAAAACATGCGCAAGAAGGGCGTGAGTACACCACAGCGGTACTCAGTAAGTGCCAAGCCCAACCTCGGTAGGGTAGTGACGAGGAAGGTCAGCGCCCTACTGAGGTAAACATATTGAATAATAAGATAACGGAAACAATCTAAATAAGGCCTATAGTAAAAATCTAAACCAGATAAGTACAGGAGAACAGTAGTAGAAAGTAACGGTAACAATACAAGTAAATTACTGCCCTCAACCAGGAATAATAGCTGGGGATCTCTTGGTATCCCGAGGATCTCTTGGTATCCTCATCATATGCACTAGGGATCTCTTGGTACCCCAAGGATCTCTTGTATACTCAATAAGTGAGCCGGGGATCTCTTGGTATCCCAATATATATAGAAACACGTGCCAGGGATCTCTTGGTATCCCGCACCTTCAATCCAGAATAAGGCAAGTACAGGGGGATCTCCAGGGAAGCCGTCCTGTAGTGTCACGACCCGGATTTATCCCACCATCGGGCGTCATGATGGCGCCTACTAACGTAGCTAGGCCAGCCAAAACATTACACATTCTCTATCCACCCTCAATAATATAATATTCTAACAATAATTAAATAAGTGCGGAAGACATTAGTTTTAACAAAACGATATAAAAATGCGGAAGTTGAAAATACATCACTACCCCAAAATCTGGTGTCACTAGCTCACGGACTACTATAGAATACTACAAACAAGTTTGAATGAAAGAAAAATACATATGTCTGTTTCGGTAGAATGAAAACAAACGGAAATAAAGGAAAGGGACTTCGGCCTGCGAACGCCAGCTAGGCTACCTCGAAAAATACCTGTACTGAAGATAGCTTCCAGATACAAAGCCTACTGCTGCTGTCCAAAAGCTGCTCCTGGATCAGTGCACAAAGAAATGCACAGAGTGTAGAATCAGCACAACTGACCCCATGTGTTGGTAAGTGCCTGGCCTAACCCCGGCGAAGGAGTGACGAGGCTAGACTGGACTACCAAATCTACATGTACAATCCTATATACATATATATACAATAAAAGGAAAAGAAATACCAAAACTAAACAGTTAAAATGGGAGGGAAACATGCTGTGGAGGAGTACAATCTGAGTATAAAATTTATCAGCGTAATTAAGAGAAACAGGGCACAATAATAACTATCAAAGAATAAGAAATTCAATAATTGCACGGCATCAACCTTCGTGCTTTTACTCTCATTCTCACCCAAAGCAATCGAATAAAATGCACGGCATCACCCTTCGTGCTTCCCTCACTTAACTCTCATTTCATGGCACGGAATGACCCTTCGTGCAATATATAATCAAATCAGAGCACGGAATGTACCTTCGTGCATAAATAGTCAAAACATAGCACGGAATGACCCTTCGTGCAAATATAATCAGAAATAGCATGGAATGACCTTTCGTGCAAATATAATCAGAAATAGCACGGAATGACCCTTCGTGCAATATCACTCTTCCTCACCCAAATAACAGTCATAACCAAACGGGCAAGAGGAATAAACAAATAGTAAGAACTATCCCGGCAAGGGAATAACACAAATAACAACTAAATCCCGCCAAGGGAACAATAACAACAACTTTCACAAACCGACAAGGGCAATACTCAATATATTCAAACAATCCCGGTAAGGGATTAATCACAACTCCTTTCAATACTTTCATCTCCTACCCAATAGCATTTATCATTCGAGTAAACGCTCCAAAATATTGATATTTCACAACTTATTCTCAAACTCTACACATTTGTAGAAAAACATATTTTAGCTTAGAAGAGTTCCAAATTGTCTCAAAAACAAGTACAAACAAAGACCCACGGTCATGCTAGACTCCGGTGTATAGACACTCGTCACCACGCCTATACACCGCACTCGATCATTTAACAAAGAGCAATTTTTAATACTCTAATCGTATTCCCTCAAGCCAAAGTTAGATCAAGCACTTACCTCAAATGCTCCAAAAGTCCACTCAAGCCTCTAGAATAGCTTTACCCCTCGAATTCACTACAAAACCGCTCGAATCTAGCCACAATTACTTGAATGTACCAACAAATGCTAATTGAATCAACTTGAATGCATAAAAAACAAATTTCCTAAAGTTTTCCTCAAAATTTCCCAAAATGCCCCCGGGCCCACGTGGTCAAAACCCGAAGTTCGAACCAGAACCCGGTCACCCATTACCCCACGAGTTCATTTCTATGATTTATTTTGAAATCGGACCTCAAATTGAGGTCCAAATCCCCAATTTTTAGAAAACCTAGCTTCTACCCAAAAACCTTGAAAGAAACACCGCATGTATAGAAAAACCTTGAAAAAACCTTGAGGTCCAAATCCGCATTTTTACCCATGAAAAACCTTGATTTTAAGATGAAAACATGATAAATGATGTTAATGATTGAAAGAAACAAGTAAAAATCGACTTACAACTGATTTGGAATGAAACTCGCTCTTGAAAAATCGCCTAAGGGTTGTTTGAGTTGGAAGATATGAAAAAATGGGGTGAAAAATTCGACTAAGTATGAAAATGCAGGTCTCTGATGTCGCATTTGCGAACAGGGGTTCGCAATTGCGAACCCCGACCAAATATGGGAATTGCGATGTCGAGTTCGAATTTGCGAACACTGAATGACACTGGGAAGTTCGAGTTCGCATTTGCGAAGGTTCGCATCCGCAATTGCGGACAGTCATTCGCATTTGCGAAGACTGGGTTCGAGGGAGGGCATCGCATTTGCGATATTTTTCTACACATCAGCGAAAAGATGTTTCCCAGTTGAAGATCGCATTTGCGATAGAAGGCTCGCAATTGCGAGTGCTGGCTTCGCAATTGCGAAGCCTACAGAACTGAAGCACAACAGATTTTCAACCATGAGAAAATTCAATCCGACGCCTATCCAAAACTGACCCGAGCCCTCGGGGCTCCAAACCAAACATGCACACAACCTCAAAAACATTCTACGGACTTGCTCGCGCGATCAAATCGCCAAAATAACATCATTTACATAGAATCGAGCCTCAAAACTCATGATTTTCATTTCAAAGTTGTTAAACTTTCAAACTTGGAACTCATAGTCCGAAATACGTCAAACGACGTCCGATTTCGACCAAATTTCATAGGAAGCGCTTCACGCATATTTAAGACTTGTACCGGGCATCGGAACCAAAATACGAGCCCGATACCTATATTTTCTAACTCATTTTTATTTCTATTTTTCCTTAATAATTTCAAAAAACAATTTAACAGAAAAATTCTTTTACCGGGGTTTTGGACCTCGGATTTTGATTCCGGGCACATGCCCGAGTCCCATATTTTTCTACGGACCTCCCGGGACCATCACATCACGGGTCCGGGTCCGTTTACCCAAAATGTTGACCAAAGTCAACTATATCAATATTAATATCATAATTCTTCAAATTTTTCACAGAATTCACATATTTTAACATAAAAACTTTCCGGCTTCGCGCCCGGACTGCGCACGCAAATCGAGGCAACTAAAAATGAGGTTTTCAAGGCCTCGGAAGCGCGGAAAAAGGGAGAAATACGGTGATGACCCTTTGGGTCGTCACATTCTCCACCTCTAAAACAACCGTTCGTCCTCGAACGGACAAAAGAAAGAAGTACCTGAGTCAGGAAATAGATGAGGGTAACGGCTCCGCATATCAGACTCGGACTCCCAGGTCGATGCCTCAGGAGGCTGACCTCTCCACTGAACATGCACTGAAGGAAAACTCTTCGACCTCAACTATCGAACCTGCCGGTCTAAAATAGCTACCGGCTCCTCCTCGTAGGACTATTCCTTGTCCAACTGGACAGTGCTGAATTCTAACACGTGGGTAGGATCGCCGTGATACCTCCGAAGCATAGATGCATGAAACATTGGATGCACGGCTGACAAGCTAGGTGATAAGGCAAGCCTATAAGCCACCTCTCCCACGCGATCAAGAATCTCAAATGGGCCAATGAACCTAGGGCTAAGCTTGCCCTTCTTCCCAAATCTCATCACGCCCTTCATAGGCAATATGCGGAGCAATACTCGCTCGCCAACCATGAAAGCTACATCTCGAACCTTGCGATCCGCATAAATCTTTTGCCGCGACTGAGCCGAACGAAGCCTGTCCTGAATGATCTTGACCTTATCCAAGGCCGCCTGGACTAAATCTGTACCCAATAAGCGAGCCTCTCCCGGCTCAAACCGTCCGACAGGAGACCGACATCGCCTGCCATACAATGCCTCATAAGGAGCCATCTGAATGCTGGACTGGTAGCTGTTGTTGTAGACGAACTCCGCTAAAGGTAGAAACTGGTCCCAAGAGCCTCCAAAATCAATAACACAGGCTCGGAGCATATCCTCCAATATCTGAATAGTCCTCTCGGACTGACCATCTGCCTGGGGATGGAATGCTATACTCAATTGAACTTGGGTGCCTAACTCTTGCTGAACTTCTCTCCAAAAGCGCGAGGTAAACTGCGTACCTCGGTTCGAAATGATAGATCTTGGCACTCCATGAAGGCGAACAATCTCTCGGATGTAGATTCCAGCAAGTCTCTCTGATGAATAGGTGGTGGAAATAGGAATGAAGTGTGCTAACTTGGTCAGCCTATCAATAGTGACCCAAATAGCATC
Organism: Nicotiana glauca; assembly: GCA_026770625.1. Lineage (NCBI taxonomy): Eukaryota > Viridiplantae > Streptophyta > Magnoliopsida > Solanales > Solanaceae > Nicotiana > Nicotiana glauca. Next base: position 59,881 of record MU716815.1, on the reverse strand, counting down.
AAACTTCTTCCGGGTCACCAGAAGTCCAGTAACGAAGTCCATGGTAATCCGCTCCCACTTCCACTCGAAAAGCTCAATCCTCTGAAACAGACCACCAGGCCTCTGATGCTCATACTTGACCTGCTGACAATTCAAACATCGAGCCACATATGCAACAATGTCCTTCTTCATACTACGCCATCAATAATGCTACCGTAAGTCCTGATACATCTTCGCGACGCACGGGTGAATAGAATACCGAGAACTATGGGCCTCCGCTAATATCAACTTTGGAATCCCATCGACATTGGGCACACATACTCGCCCCTGCAACCTCAAAACACCATCCGCATCTAAAGTCACCTTCGTGGCACCTTCACGCTGCACAGTGTCTCTCAGGACACATAAATAAGGATCATCAAACTGCCGATCACGGATACACTCCAATAATGAAGAACGAGCAACTGTGCAAGCTAAAACTCGGCTAGGCTCAGAAATGTCCAACCTCATAAACCGATTGGCCAAAGCCTGAATATCCAAAGCAAGCGGTCTCTGGCTGACCG
>MU716815.1:27207-58077 GCA_026770625.1 Nicotiana glauca | reverse complement strand
GGTCAACCTGGTCATCGGGGCTGTTATAGATGAGAATCCCTCCACAAATCGACGATAATAACCGGCTAACCCCAAGAAACTCCGAATCTCCGTAGTTGAAGATGGTCGAGGCCAATTCTTGACTGCCTCAATCTTCTTCGGGTCTACCTGGATGCCCGCTGCTGATACTACATGACCCAGAAATGCAATTGAACTCAACCAGAACTCGCACTTTGAGAACTTGGCATACAACTGGCTACCCTTTAGAGTCTGAAGAACCACTCAGAGGTGCTGCTCGTGCTCCTCCTGACTGCGGGAGTACACAAGAATATCATCAATGAAAACTATCACGAACAAGTCCAAATAAGGCCTGAACACTCGGTTCATCAACTCCATAAATGCTGCTGGGGCATTGGTCAACCCAAATGACATGACCAAAAACTCATAATGCCCGTACCGAGTGCGAAATGCCGTCTTCGGGACATCAGACGCCCTAATCCTCAATTGGTGATAACTTGACCTCAAATCTATCTTTGAAAATACCTTCGCACCCTGCAACTGGTCAAACAAATCATCAATCCTCGGTAGTGGGTACTTGTTCTTTATTGTCACCTTGTTCAACTGCCGTTAATCAATGCACATTCTCATCGATCCATCCTTTTTCTTCACAAATAGAACTGGCGCACCCCAAGGAGAAACACTAGTCCTGATGAAGCCTTTCACAAGAAAATCCTGCAACTGATCCTTTAGCTCCTTCAGCTCTGGCGGGGCCATTCGATACGGAAGAATAGAAATGGGCTGCGTGCCTTGGGCCAGATCAATACAAAATCAATATCCCTGTCGGGCGGCATACCCGGCAGGGCTGAAGGAAAAACCTCTGGAAACTCCCGAACAATAGGAACTAAATCAATAGAAGGAACCTCTGTGCTGGAGTCACGAACATATGCCAAATAAGCTAAACACCCCTTCTCAACCATGTGTCTAGCCTTAACATATGAAATAACACTGCGGGTGGCATGTCCCGGGGTTCCTCTCCACTCCAATCGGGGCAAGTCTGGTAAAGCCAAGGTCACGATCTTGGCGTGACAATCCAAGATCGCATGATACGGGTACAACCAATCCATCCCCAATATAACATCAAAATCAACCATGCCTAGAAGCAATAGAACGACACGAGTCTCAAGACCCTCAAATACTACTACACAGGAACGGTGAACTCTGTCGACCGCTATAGAATCACCCACTGGCGCAGATACATATACAGGAATGCCCAAGGCATCACTAGGCATAGCCAAGTAGGGAGCAAAATAAGACGACACATATGAATACGTGGACCCAGGGTCAAATAGCACTGAAGCATCCCTGTCACAAACCAGAATAGTACCTGTAATCACAGCATCAGATGACTCGGCCTCTGGCCTGGCTGGAAAAGCATAACAACGAGGCTGGGCCCCACCTCCCTGAATAGCATATCTAGGGCGATCAACTACTGGCTGACCTCTGCCTCTGCCGGTCCGAGCTCTACCTCTACGGTCCCTACCTCCACCTCTATGATCCCTACCCCCGTCTCTAGCTGGCTGAGCGGGCTGTGGATTACCTGCTGCCTGAATCATGGGGCGAGGACCCTGCTGCTGAGAGCTGCCTGATGCTGGAGGGCAAAACCTAATAATGTGACCGGGGTCACCACAACTATAACAAGATCTCAGCTGCTGCGACTGCTGGCCCTGTCGACCTGAATGTCCTCCCTGAAACTCTAAAGAGGGGGTGCACTGATAGGCTGCTGATCTGAATAATACTGCTGAGAACCTCCACTGCCTGGAGTACCATGAGAAAGCTGAACCACAGACTGAAAAGGCCTCGGTGCCTGACCCCTACCATAGGAATCCTTACCTCCAGATGAGGTACCACTAAATCTACCAGAATGACGAAGCCTTTTGCCCGACGTCTGACCACCTCCCCGTGTGAGGGCCATCTCAACTCTGCGGGCCGCATTGGCCGCCTCCTGAAAGGAAATATCACTACCAACTCCCATGGCCATCTGAAGATGGATCGGCTGAATCAATCCATCAATGAATCTCCGGACCCTCTCCTGCTCTGTAGGGAGTATCACAACTGTATGGCGTGCCAAATCAAAAACTCTAGTCTCATACTGTGTAACTATCGTGGAGCCCTACTGGAGGCGCTCAAACTGCCTACGAAGTGCCTCCCGCTGAGTGACGAGGAGAAGCTTCTCCAAGAATAACTCCACGAACTGATCCCATGTCAAAGCTGGAGACCCTGCTGGTCTAGATAGGCAATAATCCCTCCACCAAGTCTTGGCGGATCCTGCAAGCCTGAAGGTGCAAAAATCGACCCCGTTGGTCTCCACTATACCCATGGTCCTGAGAATCTCATGACAACTGAATAGAAAATCCTGGGGATCCTCTGATGAAGCACCGCTGAAAGTGGTGGTGAAAAGCTTGGAGAACCGATCAAGTTTCCACAAAGAATCCAAAGACATGGCCACTCCATCACCGGCCTGAGGTTTAATACATGTCTGAACTGCCACTGCGGGTTGAACCTCTAGAACCTGAGTCCGGGGAGCTACCTGCTCTGGAGTACGCGTAACAGGAGTCTGAACCCCTCCCCAGCCCGAGAAGTGGCTGGTGCTACTGGCAGCAAACCCGCTCGATAACACTATCCATAAAGCCTGCCAGTCGGACTAGAGCATCCTGAAGATCCAAGGGAAACATAACCCCTCCTGGGACCTGAGCTGGGCCCACTGAGGCTGCTGGGGCTGGAACCTCCTCATCATAATCAATATGAGGCTCCACCTCTGGAACTGCTGCTTGGGGCTGAGCTCTGCCCTACCACGGCCTCTGGCACGGCCTCGGCCTCTGCCCCTCGCGGGAGCTGCTGCTGGGGGCTCGGGCTACTGTGCGGTAGAAGAAGAAGCACATGTTCTCTCCATCAACGAAAGAACATAGTAGAAGGACAATCAGTATTGAGAAATAGATTCACACGACAAGGAAGAACAAAAGTGAAACGTTTCCCAACTCCATAGCTTCTGGGGGATAAATACAGACGTCTCCGTACCGATCCCTCAAACTCTACTAAGTTTGTCTGTGAGTAGCGAGACCCATGCAACCTAGAGCTCTGATACCAACTTGTAACGACCCGGATTTATCCCACCATCGGGCATCGTGATGCCACTTACTAACGTAGCTAGGCCAGCATAAACATTACACATTCTCTATCCACCCTCAACAATATAATATTCTAACAATAATTAAATAAGTACGGAAGACTTTAGTTTTAACAAAACGATATAAAAATGTGGAAGTTGAAAATACATCACTACCCCAAAATCTGGTGTCACTAGCTCACGGACTACTATAGAATACTACAAACAAGTCTGAATGAAAGAAAAATACATATGTCTATTTCGGTACAATGAAAACAAACGAAAATAAAGGAAAGAGACTTCGGCCTGCGAACGCCAGCTAGGTTACCTCGAAAATCCCTGTACTGAAGATAGCTTCCAGATAGAAAGCCTACTGCTGCTGTCCAAAAGCTGCTCCTGGATCTGTGCACAAAGAAATGCACAGAGTGTAGCATCAGCACAACCGACCCCATGAGTTGGTAAGTGCCTGGCCTAACCCCGGTGAAGTAGTGACGAGGCTAGACCGGACTACCAAATCAACCTGTACAATCCTATATACATATATATACAATAAAAGGAAAAGAAATACCGAAACTAAACAGTTAAAATGGGAGGGAAACATGCTGTGGGGGAGTACAATCTGAGTATAAAATTTATCAGCGTAATTAAGAGAAACAGGGCACCATAATAACTATCAAAGAATAAGAAATTCAATAATTGCACGGCATCAACCTTCGTGCTTTTACACTCATTCTCACCCAAAGCAATCGAATAAAATGCACGGCATCACCCTTCGTGCTTCCCTCACTTAACTCTCATTTCATGGCACGGAATGACCCTTTCTGCAATATATAATCAAACTAGAGCACGGAATGTACCTTCGTGCATAAATAGTCAAAACGTAGCACGGAATGACCCTTCGTTTAAATATAATCAGAAATAGCATGGAATGACCCTTCATGCAAATATAATCAGAAATAGCATGGAATGACCCTTCGTGCAATATCACTCTTCCTCACCCAAATAACAGTCTCAACCAAATGGGCAAAAGGAATAAACAAATAGTAAGAACTATCCCGGCAAGGGAATAACACAAATAACCACTAAATCCCGGCAAGGGAACAATAGCAACAACTTTCACAAACCGACAAGGGCAATACTCAATATATTCAAACCATCCCGGCAAGGGATTAATCACAACTCCTTTCAATACTTTCATCTCCTACTCAATAGCATTTATCATTCGAGCCAACGCTCCAAAATATTGATATTTCACAACTTATTCTCAAACTCTACACATTTGCAGAAAAACATATTTTAGCTTAGAAGAGTTCCAAATTATATCAAAAACAAGTACAAACAAAGACCCACGGTCATGCTAGACTCCGGTGTATAGACACTCGTCACCACGCCTATACACCGCACTCGATCATTTAACAAAGAGCAATTTGTAATACTCTAATCCTATTCCCTCAAGCCAAAGTTAGATCAAGCACTTGCCTCAAACACTCCAAAAGTCCCCTCAAGCCTCTAGAATAGCTTTACCCCTCAAATTCACCACAAAATTGCTCGAATCTAGTCACAATTACTTGAATGTATCAACAAATGCTAATTGAATCAACTTGAATGCACAAAAAACGAATTTCCTAAAGTTTTCCTCAAAATTTCCCAAAATGTCCCCGGGCCCACGTGGTCAAAACCCGAAGTTCGAACCAGAACCCGGTCACCCATTACCCCACGAGTTGATTTCTATGATTTATTTTGAAATCGGACCTCAAATTGAGGTCCAAATCCCCAATTTGAAGAAAACCTAGCTTCTACCCAAAAAATCCCCATTTTTACCCATGAAAAACCTAGATTTTAAGATGAAAACATGATAAATGATGTTAATTATTGAAAGAAACAAGTAAAAATCGACTTACAACTGATTTGGAATGAAACTCGCTCTTGAAAAATCGCCTAAGAGTTGTTTGAGTTGGAAGATATGAAAAAATGGGGTGAAAAATTCGACTAAGTATGAAAATGCAGGTCTCTGATGTCGCAATTACGAACCCCGACCAAATATGGGAATTTCGAAGTCGAGTTCGCATTTGCGAACACTGAAGGACACTGGGAAGTTCGCATTTGCGAACTATTGTTCGCATTTGCGAAGGTTTGCATCCGCAATTGCGGACAATCATTCGCATTTGCGAAGACTGGGTTCGAGGGAGGGCATCGCATTTGCGATATATTTCTTCGCATTTGCGGAAAGATGTTTCCCAGTTGAAGATCGCATTTGCGATAGAAGGCTCGCAATTGCGAGCTTGCATTTGCGAGTGCTGGCTTCTCAATTGCGAAGCCTGCAGAACTGAAGCACAACAAGTTTTCAACCATGAGAAAATGCAATTCGACGCCTATCCAAAACTCACCCGAGCCCTCGGGGCTCCAAACCAAACATGCACACAACCTCAAAAACATTCTACGGACTTGCTCGTACGATCAAATCACTAAAATAACATCATTTGCATAGAATCGAGCCTCAAAACTCATGATTTTCATTTCAAAGTTCTTAAACTTTCAAACTTGGAACTCATAATCCGAAACACGTCAAACGACTTCCGATTTCGACCAAATTTCACAAGAAGCAGTTAACGCATATTTAAGACTTGTACCGGGCGTCGGAACCAAAATACAAGCCCGATACCTATATTTTCTAACTCATTTTCATTTCTATTTTTCTTTAATAATTTCATAAAATAATTTAACAGTAAAATTCTTTTACCGGGGTTCTGGACCTTGGATTTCGACTCCAGGCACATGCCCGAGTCCCATATTTTTCTACCGACCTCCAGGGACCATCACATGACGGGTCCGGGTCCGTTTACCCAAAATGTTGACCAAGGTCAACTATATCAATATTAATATCATAATTCTTCAAATTTTTCACAGAATTCACATATTTTAACATAAAAACTTTCCGGCTTCGCGCGCGGACTGCGCACGCAAATCAAGGTAACTAACATCGAGGTTTCCAAGGCCTCGGAAGCACGGAGAAAGGTAGAAATACAGTGATGACCCTTTGGGTCGTCACATGTAGTCCCAATTTAAAGCACACCACAATAACAACCCATAATCTCAGAATAAATGCTAAATCGGTACAAGTAATAGAAATTTCTAACCTAACATGCTTCACGGAGTGCAAATAGTACAGTTAAACAATTAAGCAAGTAAGTCAGCTAAGCATGCTTCTCTAAGCTAGCACAGGTCTAAACCTACAGTTTAAATGATCAAGTACACAGAAAATCTCAATGTAAATACTCCAAGTAAAAATGGGTTTACAACAATTTGCTCAAGTACGTGCTCGTCACCTCACGTACGTGGCATTCAAATATTCAGAACATGTCCTAAGGGGAAAGGTCCCCCACACAAGGTTAGACAAGCCACTTACCTCGAACCGGCTCAATATCACTAGAAACGGCACCTTTGCCATGAGTATCCGACTCTAAATGGCCCAAATCTATTCAAATTCAATTACACATCGTAAAGGATTTCGGAGACTTCGAGGTAGATCTGTTGCGTCCACAGACCGACGAGTCTCCCTCTTACTCTATCTTTAGTATCTAGTCTTTCTTTCTTTCGATTGTTAGAATATTCTAGAGTTTTGGGAGCCTTACTATACATTTCTATAGCCTGTGTTGCCCATGAGTTTTTGGGTCTTTGGGAATTTTAGTAGACTTTCTATTACTGAGTTGTACATGCCGAGTGGCATACCGTACAGTTTACTTATAGTTATTTAAATTGGTTTACTCTATTCTTTTTTTCTGCAGTTATTATATTTTTTGCAATATTTGTCTTACCTGGTCGAGGGGACTAGGTGCCATCACGACATGTTCACAATCGGTGAACCAGGGTCGTGACAAATTGGTATCAGAGCAGTAGGTTCATAGGAGTCACGGAACACAGGTCGGTTTATTAGAGTTTCACTAATCGGTACGGAGACGTCTGTATTTATCTACGAGAGGCTATGTAAATGTTTAGGAATAATCTTCACTTCTTTTTGAATTCTTTGTCGTGCGATATTTTTACATCAATTCTAAACTTCTGTCTTCTATTCTCTCACAGATGGTGAGGACACGTGTTACACGAGACGACCAGGCACCCGCACCCTCTGTTGCCGCTGCCAGAGGCTGGGGCCGGGGTAGAGGTCGAGGACGCGCACGTGGTGCCACCACAGCACCTGCGCGAGCTGCCGCCGAGGTACTACTAGCAAATTTGGCCGGAGCCCAGGCACCTAGTACACCTACTACGGCCACTACTACTCTAGCACTCCAGGAGACTCTGGCTCAGTTCATGAGCATGTACACTACCTTGGCTCAGGCGGGGTTGCTTCCCCTCGCTGCAGCCACATCCCAGGCCGGGGGAGGGGCCCAGACTCCCGCAGCCCGCACTCCTGAGCAGAGGGTGCAGATGGAGCAGGTCCTAGAGGTTATTCCTCTATCGCCTGCAGCACCAGTTCAGCACGAGGATGGGTCAGCGGCTTCAGAGGACGAGCAGCGTAGACTTGATAGGTTCAAGAAATATGATCCTCCAGTGTTCAGTGGACTAGCATCAGATGACGCCCTGGGATTTTTGGAGGAGTGTCACCGCATCCTTCGCACTATGGGCATAGTGGAGTCTAGCGAGGTTTCTTTCGCAGCCTTTCAGCTTCGGGGAGCCGCCTATGATTGGTGGCGTACTTATGAGATAGACATTCCAGTCGAGGCTGCTTCACTGACTTGGACCCAGTTCTTAAACATGTTCATGAAAGAGTTTGTTCCCCAGAGCCTTAGGGATTCATGGCGCACGGAGTTTGAGCACTTGCGCCAGGGTGATATGACAGTTTTAGAGTATGCCATCCGTTATACCAGGTTGGCCAGACATGCACAGGCTTTGGTTGCCACAGTTCGGGAGAGAGTTCAGAGGTTTATCGAGGGTCTTATTCCGCCCATCCGGTCTAGCATGGCTCGAGAGTTGGAGATGGATATTCCTTACCAGCAGGTAGTGAGCATTTCTAGGAGGATTGAGGGTATGCTCGCCAGGGAGCGAGGGGAGAGGGAGGCCAAGAGGTCTCGAGAGTCGGGTCACTACGCTGGTGCCCGTACCCCATCAGCAGGTCATTATGGTAGGGGTTATTCTGGTCGCCTTGTACATTCGGCTTTGCCAGCAGCCGGTAGTACTCCAGCTCCACCTGCACCTCAGGAGCCTTATTATGCACCTCTAGTTTCTAGCATGCCTCCTGCGCGGGGGTGCTTTCAGAGGTCAGTCCAGCAGGCCTAGTTCCAGTTAGTCACAGCGACCGCGTCCTCCCAGAGCTTGCTATGAATATGGTGACACACGTCATGTGGTGAGGGATTGCCCTAGACTTTGGAGGAGTGCACCTCAACAGACTGCTCAGCCATAACGTGTTTCTCAGAGTTCTCAGGCTATGGTCCTAGCTCCCGCTGCTACCCCACCTGCCTAGCCAGCCAGGGGCGGAGGCTGGGGAGATAGAGGTCGGCCTCGTGAGAGGGGTCGGGCCAGATATTATTGTATTCCTGCTCGCACTGAGGCGGTTGCCTCCGATTCAATCATCACAGGTATTATTCTGGTTTGTCACAGAGAGGAATCGGTTGTATTCGATCCAGGCTCTACTTATTCGTATGTATCTTCTTAGTTTGCTTCGTATTTGGATGTGCCTCAGTATTCTTTGAGTGCCCCAATTTATGTTTCTACTCCTGTGAGAGATTCTCTTGTTGTGGACCACATTTACCGGTCGTGTTTGGTTTCTATTCGTGGTTTTGAGACGAGGGCGAATTTATTATTACTTGGTATGGTCGATTTTGATAATATTCTGGGCATGGACTGGTTGTCTCCCCATCATGATATTCTTGATTGTCACGCCAAGACCGTGACGCTGGCTATGCCAGGTGTTCAACGTATTGAGTGGAGTGGTACTTTAGATCATACTCCCAGTAGAGTCATCTCTTTCCTTAAAGCTCAACGCATGGTTGAGAAGGGGTGTGCCACGTATTTAGCTTATGTGAGGAATGTCAGTATAGATACCCCTTCTGTTGATTCAGTCCCTGTGGTACGGGATTTCCCCGATGTGTTTCCAGCTGATCTTCCAGGCATGCTGCCCGATAGAGATATCAATTTTGGCATTGATCTGTTGCTGGGCACTCAGCCCATTTCCATTCCTCTGTATCGCATGGCTCCTTCTGAGTTGAAGGAGTTGAAGAATCAATTGCATTAATTGTTGGGTAAGGGTTTTATTCGGCCTAGAGTTTCGCCGTAGGGTGATCCTGTCTTGTTTGTAAAAAAGAAGGATGGTTCTATGCGTATGTGCATTGATTATCGCCAGTTGAACAAAGTTACAGTGAGGAACCGTTATCCTTTACCTCGTATTGATGATCTGTTTGACCATCTTTAGGGTGCACATGTGTTTTCCAAGATTGATTTGCGCTCAGGTTATCATCATTTGAAGATTTGGGAGCCAGATATCCCGAATACTGCCTTCAGGACCATGTATGGTCATTACGAGTTCCTTGTTATGTCATTTGGGCTGACTAATGCCCTGGCAGCTTTTATGAATTTGACGCACAGTTTATTCAGGCCATATCTTGACTCATTCGTTATCATTTTTATTAATGATATTCTGGTATATTCTCGGAGTCAGGAAGATCATGAGCAGCACCAGAGGACAGTGCTTCAGACTCTGAGAGAGAAGAAATTATATGCAAAGTTCTCAAAATGTGAGTTCTGGCTGAGTTCTGTGGCATTCCTAGGCCATATGGTATCGAGTGAGGGCATTCAAGTGGATCCAAAGAAGGTGGAGGCCATACAGAGTTGGCCCAGGCCCTCCTCAGCTACAGAGATTCGCAGTTTCCTTGGCTTGGTGGGTTATTACCGTCGCTTTGTGGAGGGGTTTTCATCGATAGCGGCCTCTATGACTAGATTGACCCAAAAGGGTGCCCCATTTCAGTGGACAGAGGAGTGTGAGGCGAGCTTTCAGAAGCTCAAGACAACTTTTACTTCAGCCCCAATCTTGATGCTGCCTACCGGTTCGGGGTCTTATACAGTTTATTGTGATGCCTCACGGGTTGGACTGGGAGTGGTGTTGATGCAGGACAGTAGGGTGATTGCCAACACGTCCAGACAGTTGAAGGTGCATGAAAAGAACTACCCTGTCCATGATCTTGAGTTAGCTGCTATTGTTCATGCCTTGAAGATCTGGCGTCATTATTTGTACAGGGTGCCTTGTGAGATCTATACTGACCATCAGAGTTTGCAGCACTTGCTTAAGCAGAAGGACCTGACTATGCGTCAGAGGAGATGGTTAGAGGTGTTAAAGGATTATGATATTACTATTCTTTATCAGCCGGGCAAGGCCAATGTGGTAGCCGATGCCTTGAGTCACCGGGCGGAGAGTTTGGGGAGTTTAGCATATTTAACAGCCTCAGAGAGACCTATGGCGATAGATGTTCAGGCCTTAGCCAATCAGTTCGTGAGATTGGACCTTTCGGAGCCCAATCAGGTTCTAGCCTGTGTGATTTCTCAGTCTTCCCTATTTGATTGTATCAGGGAGCGGCAGTATGATGACACTCATTTACTTGTTCTACAGGAAAGAGTTCGGCGTGGTGATGCTAGAGATGTGACCATTGGGGATGATGGGGTATTGAGGATGCAAGGCTGGATATGTGTACCCAATGTTGATGGCCTTCGAGAGTTGATTCTAGCAGAGGCCCATAGCTCGCGGTATTCCATCCATCTGGGTGCCGCGAAGATGTATCCGGACTTGAGCCAGCACTACTGGTGGAGGCAGATGAAAAAGGATATAGTTGACTACGTGTCTAGATGCCTCAACTGTCAGCAGGCGAAGTATGATCACCAGCGTCCGGGTGGGTTGCTCCAGCAGATAGAGATCCCGGAGTGGAAGTGGGAACGTATCACCATGGACTTCGTATCTGGACTCCCACGGACCGTGAAGAAGTTTGATTCTATTTGGGTCATTGTGGATCGGCTGACCAAGTCCGCTCATTTCATACCTGTGTGTACCACTGATTCATCGGAGCGGTTGGCGGAGATTTATATCAGGGAGATCGTCCGTTTGCACGGTATTCAAGTTTCTATCATCTCAGACAGAGGTACTCAGTTTACATCGCGGTTCTGGAGAGTTGTGCCGCAGGAGTTAGGTACTCAGGTGGAGTTGAGCATGGCATTTCACCCCCAGACGGACGGACAGTCCGAGCGCACTATCCATATTATAGGGGATATGCTCTGTGCGTGCGTGATTGAGTTTGGAGGGTCATGGGATCATTTCCTGCCACTGGCGGAGTTTGCTTATAACAACAGTTATCAGTCCAGCATTCAGATGGTGCCGTATGAGGCTTTATATGGTAGGAGGTGTAGATCTCTGGTGGGTTGGTTTGAGCCAGGGGAAGCCAGGCTATTGGGCACAGAGATGGTTCAGGATGCAATAGAGAAGGTTATGGTGATTCAGGATAGACTCCGTGCAGCCCAGTCTAGACAGAAGAGTTATGCGGACAAGAAGGTCTGTGATGTTTCATATATGGTTGGTGAGCGGGTTCTGCTTTGGGTCTCGCCTATAAAGGGCGTCATGAGGTTTGGGAAAAAAGGGAAGCTGAGTCCTAGGTTTATTGGTCCTTTTGAGATCTTGAGGCGAGTTGGGGAGGTTGCTTATGAGCTTACCTTACCTCCCAGCCTAGTTGGAGTTCATCCGGTATTTCATGTTTCGATGCTCCGGAGATATCACGATGATCTGTCGCACGTGTTGGACTTCAGTTCAGTCCAGTTGGACAAGGATCTATCCTATGTTGAGGAGCCAGTGGCTATTTTGGATAGGCAGATCAGAAAGTTGAAGTCAAATAACATAGATTCAGTTAAAGTTCATTGGCGGGGTCAGCAGACCGAGGAGGCGTCTTGGGAGACCGAGCAGGATATACGCAGCCAGTACCCTCATCTTTTCACTACTTCAGGTATGTTCTCTATGCTCGTTCGAGGACGATTGAATGTTTAAGTGTAGGAGGATGTAACGACCCGGCTGGTCATTTTTAGAATTTACGCCCCGAACCCCTATTAACTGCTTCCACTAAGTTCATTTCGGCTTTTTTGGTTTGCCGGGACGTTCGGTGTTGGGATTCGAAGTGTTTTGGGACACTTAGTCGAGCTTAAGAGTTGAAAAATATTCCGTAATCGGAACAGTGTGAAGAAGACCTCGGAATGGAGATCTGATGGTTTTGTTAGCTCCGTTAGGTGATTTCGGGGTTGGGAGCGTGTCCAGAATGTATTTTGGAGGCTCGTAGCTCATTTAGGCTTGAAATGCCAAAGTTCAAATTTTTGAAGTTCCGGTCCGATAGTGAGTTTTTGATCCGAGGGTCAGATTGGAATTCCGGAAGTTGAAGTAGCTTCATCATGTCATTTGGGATGTGTGTGGAAAATTTCAGGTCATTCGGGCGAGGTTTGGTTAGATTTTTGATCGAAAGTGTGTTTTGTTGGAATTTGAAGTTCTTAGGCTTGAATCTTTGATTTAATCGGATTTTCGGTGTTGTTTTAGGTGTTTTAAGGATTGGTGCAAGTCCAAATAAGGTATTAGGTGGTATTGGTGCTTTTGGTTGAGGTCCCGGGCGCCTCGGAATGATTTCGGGTGGTTAGCGGGAAAATTTCCTAAGTTTGCTGCAGCTGGTATTTTGACCCTTCTGGTATTTTCGCTTCTGCGGTTTGGGAACCGCAGAAGCGGAGCCGCAAAAGTGCAGCCGCAGAAGCGGCTTCCTCATTGTAAAAGCGGGTTTGGCTTTCCCCTTAGAGACCGCAGAAGCGGTCACCTTTCCGCAGGAGCAGAGCCGCAGAAGAGGCTATTTGGTCGCAGAAGCGGCTATTTGGTCGCAGAAGCGGCTCGTGTCCTTTCTTCAGAATCCGTAGAAGCGGCCCAGCTATCGCAGATGTGACCCCAGCTCTTTTAATGAAAATCCACAGAAGCGGTTGGTTTCCGCTTAAGCGGGACCGCGGAAGCGGTCCCAGGTCCGCAGAAGCGGAAATGACTGTTTAGAAATATCAATGTCGAGGATTTAATTTCATAAGTTTGAAAATCGATTAAGAGCTCGGGAGAAGGCGATTTCGAGTGGGTTTCGAAGAGAAAATCAGTGGGTAACGTTTCTTTGATCCCTTTTCATTATATTTCATCATTATATAGTTAAATACATCATTGGAATTCGAATTTAGGATCAAAACTTGGTAATTTGGGGTAAAACTTCATAGACCAAACTATTGGGTTTTGAGGGGGCATTTGACCTCCGATTTGAGAGATTTTTATATGGTTAGACTCGTGAGAGTACGAGGCTTCTGAAAATGTGAACATTTTTTTATTCCGAGATGTTGGCTGGAGGGGCATTTTGGTCATTTTACGTATTTGTGCGCCCTAGCTTTAATTTTAATAGTGGAATCAGTTGTTGGGGCTTGGTGGCGTAAATTCTAAAAACGACTGGCCGGGTCGTTACAATGGTACTTTCAAAGCATGGAAATATGAAATACCGGATGTACCCCTACTAGGATAAGAGGCAACGCAATCCAATAAGCAACCTCCCCAACTCTCTCCAAGATCTCTAACGGGTCAATAAACCTCAGGCTCAACTTGCCCTTCTTCCCAAACCGCTTCACGCCCTTCCCACCCACCATATAAGTTATTTCTACAACCTTCCAGTCCGCATAACTCTTCTTCCTAAACTAAGTTGTACAAAGTCGCTCCATAATCACCTTAACTTTCTCCATAGCATCATAGACCAAATCAATTCCCAACAATTTAGACTTTTCGATCTCAAACCAACCAATCGGCGCACAACATCGCCTTCCGTATAAAGCTTTGTACAGAGCCATCTGGATGCTTGACTGATAGCTGTTATTGTAGGCAAACTCCCCTAGAGTTAAACTAGTCCCATTGACCCCCAAAATCCATAGAGCATGCCCACAATATGTCCTCCAATATTTTAATAGTGCGCTCGGACTATTCGTTCAATTGAGGATACAACACACTACTTAGCTCGACTCTCGTGCCCAACTCACGCTGCACGACTCTCCAAAAATGAGATGTAAACTACATGCCTCAGTTAGAAATGATGGAAATGGGCACGTTGTACAGGCAGATCTTCTCCCAGATGTAAATATCAGTCAATCGCTCTAAATAATAGGATGTCATCACCAAAATGAGGTGTGCGACTTAGTCAACCGGTACACAATAACCTAGACTACGTCATATTTCTTCAAGGTCTATGGTAAGCCTACCACAAAATTGATAGTGATGTACTCCCACTTCCACTCCGGTATCTCCAATTTCTAAGTCAACCCTCCCAGCTTTTGATGCTTGTATTTCACATGTTGATTGTTTAAATATCGAGATACACAAGAAATAATATATTTATTCTATCTTCGCCACCAATAGTATTGTTTCAAGTCACGGTACATCTTCATGACACCTGGGTGAATGGAATAGCATGAACTATGACCTTCCTCGAGGATCAACTCTCTCAACCCATCAATATTTGGAGCACAAATCAAGCCTTGAAGTTGCATAACCCCATCATCTCCAATCACAGCCTCCTTAGCACTACCCCATTGCACCGCATCCCTTAAGACCAACAAGTGGGGATCATCAAAGTAGTGAGCCTTGATATGCTCCGATAGTAATGACTGCGCCACAACACAAGCAAGAACCTAGCTAGGCTCCGAAACTTCCAACTTCACAAACTGATTGGCTAAATTATAAACATCCATGGCTAGTGGCCTTACCTCTACCGGTAAATATGTTAAATTATCCATGCTCTTAGCCTTCCTACTCAATATATCGGCCACGACATTTGGCTTCCTCGAATGATATAATATGGTGATATCATAGTCTTTCAACAACTTTGACCTGCTCCACTGTTACAAATTAAGGTCCTTATGCTTGAACATGTTCTGGAGACTCTAATGGTCCGTATGGGCCTTACATGGAAAGTTGTATAGATAGTACCTCCAAATCTTCAGCGCATGAACAATGGATTCCGACTCTAGGTCATGCACAGGGTAATTCTTCTCATGAACTTTAGACTGCCGAGACGCATAAGCAATCACCTTATCATCCTGCATCAACATCGTGTCAAGCCCAATATGTGATGCATCACAATACACGGTGTAAGATCCCAAACCTATAAGAAACACTAACACCGGGTTGTAGTAAATGCAGTCTTGAGCTTTTGAAAGCTCACCTCACACTCATCGCACCATCTCAAAAGAGCACCATTCTAGGTCAATCTAGTCAAATAAGCTGCGATGGATGAAAACCCATTCACGAAACAACGATAATAACCCTCAAACTCAAAAAGCTCCGAATCTCTGTAGTTGATACGGGTCTAGGCCTATTTTATGCTGCCTCAATCTACTTCTGATCCACCTTAATCTCTTCACTAGACACTACGTAGCCCAAGAATGACACTGAACCAAGCCAAATCTCGCACTGGGAGAATTTAGCAGATAGCCTCTTCTCCCTCAAAGTATAGAGCGCGATTCTTAAGTGTTGCTCATGATCCTCCAAACTGTGAGAATAAACCAATATGCCATCAATGAATATGGTAATGAATGAATCAAGGTACGGCTAGAACACTTTGTTCATAAAGTGCATAAAGGTTGTTGGGTAATTGGTCAGCCCAAAAGACATCACCAAAAAACTCATGGTGGCCATACCAAGTCCTAAAAGTCATCTTGGGAATGTCTGAAGCCCGAATTCAACTAATGATATCCCGATATCAGGTCAATATTCGGGAATAGCATAGCACCCAAAAGTTGGTCAAACAAATCATCAATACGTGGTAGTGGGTACTTGTTCTTGACTGTAACCTTGTTCCGCTGCCTATAGTCAATACACATTCTCATAGAGCATTCCTTCTTCTTCACAAATAGAACTAGAGCACCCCAAGGTGAAACATAAGGTCTGATGTAACCTTTATCAAGAAATTCCTGAATTTATTCCTTTAATTCCTTCAACTCCATTGGTTCCTTGTGATATAGTAGAATAGAGATGGGCTGAGTGACCCTACCAAGTCACTACCAAAATAAATATCCCTATCGAGTGGCATACCCGATAGGTTTGCTAGGAACATATTTGGAAAGTCTCTCGCTATCGGAACTGACTCAATGATAGGAGTATCAACACTAACATCCCTCACATAGTATAATTATGCCAAGCAACCCTTCTTAACCATCCATCACGCCATTAGAAAAGACACGACCCTGCAACATAACCCAGTGAACCTCTCCACTTCAATCTCAAAAATTTCACCATCGGCAACAACATGCTCTTAGCATGACAATCCATAATAGTGTGATATAGCGACAACCAATACATGCCCGTAGATCACGTCAAAGTACACCATACTAAATAATAAAAGGCCTATCATAGTCTTATAATCCCGATAGAGACCACACACAAGCGATAAATACAATCTACCACAATTAAATATCCTACATACATAGATATATAAATAGGAGCACTCAAAGAATCACAAGACACATCTAGATATGAAGCAAAATAGGATAACACATACGAATAAGTGAAACCCAAATAAAATAAAAATGATGCTTCTCTATGGGAAATAGGAACAATACCTATGATGACCGCATCATATGACTCCACCTCAGGTCTAGCTCGAAATGCATAGAAATGGGTCTGAGCCCTACCACTCTGACCTCTACCTCTCGGACGACCTCGCCCTGGCTGGCCTCCACTTCAATGGCCTAACTACTACCCCAGGCTACCTAATCCCCGCCTCTAGCTTGCTAAACGAGGTAGAGCAAATAGTGGTAGAATCATGGCACGAGTACCCTGTTATGGTATACTACTCAGAAGTCTAGGTCAATACCTCTTGATAAAACCTGTATCTCCACATTCAAATCACTCTCTTGGCTAGCGTGGCTGCTGAATCTGGGACTGACCTTGACAGTCCAGATAACCATTGTGATAGCTCTACATCGATGGTACACTAATGAGAGCATAAAATACTGACTAAACCGGCCTGACAGGGTGGTCTCTACCAAATGAAACCTTTCCTTCAGATGAGGCACCACTAAAACTATCAAAATGACGAGGTCTTTTCTCATACGCCTCCTCTCTATCCTGACTATGAATCCTCTCGATTCATCTAGTAATCTACATAACCCTCGATACCATAAGTAAGAATATCTAAAAATGTCCTCACCCTCCCCCTCTTAGTAAGGATCAAGACGACTACATGATGCGATAAATTTACGAATTTGGTCTTGTACTGGATAACAGTAATGCTACCTTGCTAAAGGAGCTCAAATTGGTTGTGGTAGTCCTTCTTCAGAGTGAAGGGGATGAACTTCTCCAAAAATAGTTGTGAGAATTAACCCCAAGTAAGTGAAGGTTGACCTGATAGTTTTCCCCAAACATACTCCAGCCACCACCTCTTGGCGAAGCCATGCATCTGAATCACTGCAAAGCAAACTCCATTAGACTCCAGTATACCCATATTTTTTTATACCTCATGGCAATGGTCTAAGAAATTATATGGGTCATCTGAAGGTGTACGACCAAATCGAATAGAAAGTAGCTTGATGAACTTGTCCAAACTCTTTAGCCCCTCGGATGACATCGCGGGTCCTTTCTTGAATTGTATAACAATAATAGGCTAAATCGCTCTTACTGGAAATACTGCCGGATTTTGATATCAAAGAGCCATCTGTCTCTGCTCTAGAGTGCGAGTGGTGGGAGTGTGGGCTTCTCCCCCAGCCTGAGAGACAGCTGGTGTCATAGAAGATACTGCGGCCTGGACATATTCTTCGTAAGGCCCATTAAATGGACTATAGAGCCTTGAAGTATCAGGGTAGCAATGAACCCCTCTGGGACAGAAGCTGGTCTAACTGGTGCCATCTCAACAGTGATCTCCTCCCAATGCATGATCTGAGGCTCTGCAATAGGTGTTGTTGCGCTTTCTTTAGGCTAAGCTTTGACTCTAACTTTGGCCCAACCTCTGTCCCGACCCCTACCCCTAGTAGTGGTTGCAACCTAGGGCTCCGGCTCCTAATCAGTTGTAGATGTTATGCTTGTCCTCACCATTTGTTAGAGAACAAGAATAGAAGGATTCAAACTCAACGACAGAATAAAATTGCATGATTGAGAAAGAAATAAGTAAAATTTCCTAAAGCCCCACAGCCATTAGAAGATCATTACAGACATCTCCATACCAATCTTATAGATTCTTCTAAGCTTTCTCATGACATGTGAGACCTGGGCTATCTAGTGCTCTGATACCAACTTGTCACGATCCGAAATCCCAACCGCGGGGTCGTGATGGAACTTAACTTTAACTTGCTACGCAAGCCAATATTAGCTACACATTATCCATTTTTAATAACTTTTAAAGCAGTTTAATAAGAAAACAATGTTGTAGAACTTCAAAATAGATATAATAATTCCAAATATGTCGTCTAGTCAAATTTTGGAATCTGGTGTCACAAGTACATGAGCTACTAAAATGGCTACAACTAATTTCTAAATGAAAATACAAGTGTTTGAATAAAATTAAACAATACAAAAGATAAAAGAGAATGGGACTTCAGGGTCTATGAATGTTGTGCATCTCTACCTCAAGTTTCTGTGTAAGCAAGTCCGAGGCACCCTCAACTTACCGCTGATAGGCCAACACCAGATTCCGCACAAGAAGTGCAAAAGTGTAGTATAAGTGCAACTAATCCCATGTACTCCCTAAGTGACAAGTCTAACCTCGATGAAGTAGTGACGAGGCTATAATAAGGCTGTCACTATAAACCTGTGCGAGTATAAATAAAATAATATAAGAAAAAAGAAAAAAACAAGTATTACCATGGACACCGGAATACAAAATACATAGTAGAATCCCCCAGAATAGCAGTTATGCTCAACTTCTCAATAAAATACGGGTACAGGACCAACAATTAAGAATAGTCAATATGTCTTCTTCGTTGTGGGGCGCAAACTGATCCACAAATATATAAACAAATATCATTGTAGTGTGTAAATCCATCCCAAACAATAATACCAATACATGTTATGGTGTGTAACTCAATCCCAAACAATAATACTAATATTTGTTACGGCATGTAACCCAAACCTAAAATAATATTACTAATATCCATTGTTGGCGCATAACGAGAGCCCAAAAAATATAAAATGTATGTACAAAACTACATCCAACTGCGACATATATCACAATGAAATACAATAAGGGAATCAAATAAATAAAGACATAAAACTGATAAAAATGGCTATCTAACAACATACAAAAACATAAGGCAAGTAAAGGCAGTCAATAAATAAGGACACGGATTCATGGAAAACATATAGCAAATTAAGGCTATCACGACCCAAAATCCCAAATCCGGTCGTGATGGCACCTCTCGTGAAGACAAGGCCAGCCAACAGATTAACAATACCTCTTTTATCAATTACTTAACACAAATGAGTCAAAACCATAGATAACATTATCATAAATGCGGAAGAAAAATGATAAAACGGGGAACCAGCCCAACTCAGCCCGAAATCGGGGTGTCACAAGTCATGAGCATCTAAGGAATCTAAACACTACTACAAGACCAGTAATATACATATTGGAATTTAGAATCAAAGGAAAAGATACGGTGTCGCGAACGCTGGCGGTCACCTTGCTCAGCTACGATGGCAGATCTCTGATCAGCTCAAAACCCGTTACCGGGTAAACAATTACATGTATCTGCACACGAGGTGCAGGGAGTAAAGTGAGTACTCCAACTTAGTGAGTAATAAAAATAAATAATGACTGAAACCATGAAATCTCATAAAGGCACAATATAGCGCTATCTCAAGCAGTATAATCAGTTACACAATAAAACCGTGAAGTATGAGATAATTCTCTTTTAAAACAATGAAGACAAACAATTTCCACAAGTAAGGCATAATCAGAAACTTGACCCTCGGGCTCAATATCAAACTCTCAGTACAGTATCAGCCCCACGGGCTCACTCCCAACTCACCAACACACAACATCAGCCTCTCGGGCTCACTCCCAACTCACAAAACACACAACATATGCCTCTCGGGCTCACTCCCAACTCACAAAATATAACATCGGCCTCTCGGGCCCACTCCCAACTCACCTGGGTACCCTGCGCTCACTGGGGGTGTGTACAGACTCCGGAGGGGCTCCTACAGCCCAAGCGCAATATCATAAGGCCATAAAGCCTTCACACATCACACTCGAGGCCTGAAAGCCTCCTTACATCACTCAACATATCCTCACATATGGCCCTCGGCCTCAATCAGTCCAGAAAATAATCATAAGCCACTTGGGCATCAGTAAAACAATGATTCTCAGCTCAAACAACATTAGAAATATTATTTAAATCTCAAGTTGAGTATAAATGTAGCTGAGTTCATGAAATAGTATAATTCAATTGGACTGAGTTCAAATAATATTTCAATTAGTGAGGAAAAATAGTGATGGAAATTCACAAAAGGATTTCAAATAATTGTCACGAAGCCCAAATATGGCAATAAGCCCAAATTATGGTGAAAAACAACAAGTCTTTATCAAATGCGCGATAAAATATCAACCGGGATGGACCAAGTCACAATCCCCAATAGTAAATGACCCCGCGCTCGTCATATAACGCTTGTCTCACCTCAACATAGCACTACATTGTGCAATCTGGAATTTCAAACCATCAGGACATCATTTAAAATTATTACTCACCTCAAATCTAGTCCGGAATTATTCTGCAACACGCTTGCCTCGTGAATCAACTTCCGAAAGCTCCAAATCTACCAAGTCAGATTTTTTCCATCAAATCATGCTCAAGGAATAATTCCTAATCAGAAAATATCAATTTTATTCAAAATCCCGAATCTGTCCGAACCCCGACCCCCGGGCCCACATCCCAAAACTCAGAAATTTTTATACCAAAATGTTCTTCGTCCTCTCACGAGTCCGTACATATAAAGAACACAAAAATCGGAGCTCGTTTGACCCCTCAAATCGACCCTAGAAGGTCTCAAAATCACAAGCCCTAAACCCACATTTTTCTACTGATTTTCCCCAATTAAACACTTCAAAAACATGTAATCTTGTCGGATTATTCAATGATAATTTAATATTATGGAGTAGAAATGATCACAAGTGACTTACCTCAAGATTTCCCATGATTTCTTGCTCAAAAATCGCCCCAAGCCGTATTCCTTCACCCAAAAACGCTAAAATGGGCTAAAATAGCTGAACAGCATTAAAAAGATCCATTCTGGTCGCTAAAAGCCTAAACCCGTCGCTAAAAGCGCCCGAATCTGATCGCTAAAGGTGCGCACCAGATACTGTTGCACCAGCAATGTTTATTTTCACTAAAAAGACCCTAACTCCACCATACGAACTCGGAATTCGATGATTCTTGTTCCTATGAGTCACAAATAATGATACGAATATAGTCCTTTAATCGAAACTCAATTTGGAGCTCGTTTGCTCAGTGCAATATCCATTTCTCTCGTTAAATAATTAACAGATATTTCGCGTCAAAAACCCAATCGCGACTTGATGAAATTAGACCAAACTTTCCAAGATCAGTCCTATAATTCATTATCAAAATTTCGGAAGTCTCAAAATCAAATTTCGATCTCTAGAACTAAAAATGGACCTTTGGATCATTACATGTTTATGCTCAAATCGGCAAAAATCTTCCAAAAACTCTTCCAAAACTTATCCGAGCTTTATGGGATCCCAACAAAGTATACTAACAAGTCCCATAATATGACACAAACTTAGTGTTTCCTTCGAATCACCAAAAACAACGCAAAAATACTAAATTCACCTCAGATTCAAGCCTATGAACTTTGAAACTTCTAACTTTCACATCCGATACCGAAACACGTCAAAACTAGTTCGAATGACCTCAAATTTTGCAGACAAGTCCAAAATGATATAACGAAGCTACAACAACTCTCGGAATTCCATTCCGACCCTCGGATCAAAATTTCTCCTATCAATCGGAATTCGCCAAAATACTAACTTTGCCAATTCAAGCTTAATTCTATACCGGTCATCACAAAAATATTCCGGACACGCTCCTAAGTCCCAAATCACCTAACGAAGCTATCCGAACCATAAAATTTGCATTTCAAGCCGTCTAACCCATAAGTCAATATTCGGTTGACTTTTTCAACTTAAGCTTCCTTAAAAGAGACTAAGTGTCTCAAACCTTACCAAAATCATTCCGGAATGACTTCAAATTTTGCACACAAGTCACATTCGACATTACGGACTTTTCCAAACTTTTGGAATCATATTCCGACACCGATATCAAAATTTCCACTTCCGGTCGAATTTTCTCAAAAACCTTCAAATTTCTATATTTAGCCAAATGACTTCAAAATGACCTCCGAACATCCGAATTCACTTCCGATCGTGCTCCCAACTCCAGAATCACCATACAGAGCTATTCCAAGACTCAGAATCCCAAACGAACATCTATAACACTGAAATGCCTTCCAACCCAAATTTATGAAATTCTTCAAAAATACTAACTTCGACAATATATGCCGAAATGCTCACGGATTATCCAAAACTAAATCCGGACATACGCCCTTGTCCGAAATCATCATACGAACCTATTGGAACTTTCAGATCTCGATTCCGAGGTCGTTTACTCAAAATTCGAATCTTAGCCATTTTCTTCAACTTTAAGGCTACTGCAATGAAAATTTTCTTTCCAATTTGACTCCAAAATTTCCGAAATTCAACTCTGACCATACGCACAAGTCAATATACCTGAAATGAAGCTATTCATGACTTTTAATTGCTGAACGATGCGCTAGATCTCAAAACGATCGGTCGGATCGTTACAAAGTCATATAACGAATAATGAACAAGTAAGGGCAAGTAAAAATTAAAGTATTTAACACGTAGTGATATGGACCAAATAGCACGAAATAATTGAAGACAAAAATTAAGTATCCCAGCTCACATGCTTAGCTCAAGACTACATATATACACTCGTCACATTGTGTATACGTCGTTCTCATGCATATATTGAGTAGCAAATAGACCTATCAAGACCTAATTCCTTCAAATCAAGGTTAACCATGACACTTACCTTTTCCGTAATGAAATCAATGATCAATCATGACTTTTTATTTAGAATAATCCTCCAAACCAAATAAGTCTAGCAAATTATAGTTCAAACAATTCATAATAAACTTTAGAAACTACCCCTATAAGTGAAAATAGGTTTAACTCTTTCAAAAAGTCAACACCGGGACTATTTTGTCAAAATTCGAGATTCGGACCAAATTCTGATTACTCACTCACCCTCGACTCTGGTCATGTAATTTGTTTCAAAATTCAACCTCAATTAGAGCCATGAATCTTAATTTTATAAAATTCCTAAATTTTACCTAAAACCCCTAATTTCTACCATGAAATTCATAGATTTAAGGTTAAAAATCAATGGGTGATTATGGAAATACATCAAAATTAGTGAAAAAGTACTAACCAATGAAGTTATGATGAAAATCTCTCCAAACATATCTCTAGTCGAAGCTATAGTTTTCAAAAATGGCGAAGAACAATAAAATCGTGACTTTCAGCTTTTATTTAACTGGGTGTCAGGTGTTCTTAGCGTTTGTGAAACATCTGCCGTGTTCGTGAAGCTCACAGGCCCGTTGGTCTTTGCAAAGCACCTATCGCGTTTGCGAAGCTCATAAACTTGCTTGTTGCCTCAAATAATCAAAACAACATCATACAACAAGAATCGATCTTTAAAATCAATGATGACAACTTGAAAACTTATTTTTTACAATCTTTCATAAAATACACCAAAACGCGCTCGGATCACCTCGGACCCCAACCAAATGTGTGTAAAAGTCCAAAAGCATCATACGAATCTAGTAAAATCATCAAAACATGGATCCGAGGTTGTTTACCACAAAAATTAACTAAGGTCAACTTTATCCTCATTTTAAGTCAAAAATTATTTTTTTTTAAATTTCACATAAAAACTTTCTGAAAAAATACGGGCCACGTACGCAAGCCATATAACATTTACTGAAGCTTTGAGGGGTCCGGAATACAGAAATGAAGGTTAGTACTCAAAACGACCTATTGGGTCATTACCAGTTGGCATAATTTTTATA
Source organism: Nicotiana glauca (assembly GCA_026770625.1). Taxonomy (NCBI): domain Eukaryota; kingdom Viridiplantae; phylum Streptophyta; class Magnoliopsida; order Solanales; family Solanaceae; genus Nicotiana; species Nicotiana glauca. Next base: position 33,763 of record MU716815.1, on the reverse strand, counting down.
TTTGTTCAGTTCTTTATGAAATTTACTAGATTAACATTCCTTTGTTTTATCCGCAGTTGACATATCTTTTAAATTATTCATAAAAGCTATCTGATTGGAATAATTTTTGGTATTGCGTTACAAAATGTTCTTCAAATTTGCAATTTTACTTTCGATCAAAGCACCCCAAACATGCTCCAAATGATCTCAAATTTAAAATTAAAGCCTCCAAATACCAATATATATGTCCCAACCACTGACTTATAGCTTGTTTGGCTAAGCTTCTCACCATGCCAAAAATGCTTCTTCTTCTTTTTTTCAAAAAAGTACTTTTTTCTCAATTTGAGGTGTTGCCAAGCTTGTTTTTGGGGACAAAGTGCTTTTGGCTAGAAGCGGAAGCGTTTTTGACAAAGTAGAAATGAGTAGCTTCTCTCTAAAAGCAGATGCAGGTTTAACTTTTGTTCCTATCCAAAATACCCTTTGCAAAATATCATATATACCAAAATAACCTTACTTAGTTTAAATCATTAAGTAATATAAAATGACTTTTGGGATGAACTTTCATATTTATTGAATATTTTTTGATAAAATTAAATTATCTTGAAAGAAAAAGTACTTTTTAATTTTATTTTTATATTTTACTTAAATAAAATAAAAAAGTTAATTATTACCTTCAATAATAAATATTTGTAATAATTTTATCTACTTATATAATATTAACTATTAAGTAAATCTCTTCATGTCCTTATTTGTAATTTTATATTTAAAAGCACTTTTTGAAAAGCTTGGCCAAACAAAAATTATTGTTCAAAAGTACTTTTCAAATTAATTAGTCAAACACAAACTGCTTTACTCCAAAAGCACTTTTACGAAAAGCACTTTTAGAAAAAGTACTTCTCAAAATAAGCTGAATTTTTCAGCTTGGCCAAACAGGTAATTAGTCAGATAACACCAAATCAAGAAGATCCACTATGTCTTTATCAACGTTTTCTAAGCAACAATGATATAATTTTAAGATATTTAAAAGAAGATAACTAAATTAGTAATTGAACTAAAACTTTAAGCACAAATTATCAATATTGAGACAATTATTAATTCTTAGTTTTCACCCTAAACAAGAATCTCAAGTTTTAATGTTGAATAACTATTGTGTTCTTGGTGAAAAAGAAAATCTATATTCGCAGAAAAAATGAGGATAAGTTGTAGTGAGCAATCCTAAAGAGATGTGATGACTCAATAGGTCATCTTATGATTTAAAATCAAATTCTGTATTTCAAGGCATTTAAAATCTCATTTATTCCTCCTCAATTTGCGTGCATATTCCGGGCGTCATTTCGGAAAGCTTTTGTGTTGAAAGTTGATAAAAATAAGGATTTTTGCTTAAAACACTATATGAGTTGACTTCGGTCAACATTTTTGGTAAACAAATCTGGATTCGTATTTTGACAGTTTCGATGGGTCCGTATCGAAACATGGGATTTGGGCGTATGCCCAAAATTGGATTCGGAGGTCCCTAGCCCGAGTTATGAATTTTTGTTAAAAATTAAAATCTAAAAATTTATTGGTTTTTAAGAAATGTATTGATGTTTGATCTTGTAGGTATCGGGTGCGTATTTTGGTGCTGAAGCCCAGTACAGGTTCAATATAATATTTAAGTTTTGTCCGTGAAATTTTATGAAAAACGAAATTGGTTTGACGTGATTCCGACGTCCGGTTGAGAAAATTAAAATTTCAAAGTGTTCTAGAGAATTTCATTTGATTTGGTGCTAAATTCGTATTTCTAGGAGTTATTTTTGTGATTTTTTCTCGCATTTGCGAGCTTCGCAATTGCGAAGCTCAAATCACAAATGCGACATTTGCAGTTGTGTAAAACCTAACTTAGATAGGAATTTTTGCTCATTTTTCAAAACTTTCAAAACAAGAAACCTCTAGGTGATTTTCTAAAGACCATTTCTTCCCCAAATCATAGATATTGTCGGTTCGAAGGTGTGTTTGAAAGGCAAAGCTGTGATTGATCTTTGAGTAGCCTTTGGAGCGAGGTAAGTATCGTGTCTAACCTTGACTTGAGGAAATTAGGAACCCTCGAACTTTGTGTTAAGTGAATTCCATGTGAGCGGTGTATATGCAAGGTGACGAGTACTTATACACCGCCTAATTTTCTATTTTCCCTGATTTATCATTTTTCCTTAATTGCTTTTCCTCCTATCTTAATTGTTACATGCTCTAAATGATTTTCGTTCTTAATTGCTACGTGTTAATCAATGTTTTCTTGTTGTTAATCGTGTTGTCTCTTTTCATAGTTTCGCTTAATCCCTACTATTTTCTTAATTTGACTTGTTTGTACCCTTTTAACTGTAAATTATTGGTTTGGTCTCGTTATGTAGTGTTAGTTGTTTAGATTCTATATTGAATAAGGTTCCTTTTCTAGGTTTAGTTTGGCATTTATTTATCGTAAAGGCCTTGTGATTTAGCTTGTTGATATAATTGTGTACATTAATTGTTTGGTACTGATATGGTAGGATCGGGCTGCACGCCGCAACAGGTGTAATAAGGGAGGATTGGTATGGTAGAATAAGGGTGAATATCTATATAATGTGGGATCTGGTTGCACGCCGCAACAGGAAGAATATGAGTGGATTGATAAGGTGAAATAAAGGTAAAATTACGATATTGATATTGATATATGGTACGATCGGATGGTGCGCTGCAACAAATATATATTATTGACTGATATTGCTATTATTATGGTAGAATAATGGAGGATTATGTGTTGTCTGGTGGGATCGGGTTGCGTGCCGTAACAACCTATATGTTTCATTTATTGTGATGCGTTGTTTTCCGATATTTTTATCTGAGCTGGTAGAGATTGGTAATTTTGGATGACACTGGTTTATTTTCGAGGCTGTAGTTATCATTTCCTGTTGGTTGTTTAATTCTGTATCGTATTTCAGTTATCTTGTCATTATTATAGACTACATACAGGTTTAGCATCACTACATCATTAAGGTTAGGCTCGGCACTTACCATTACATGGGGTCGGTTGTACTGATACTGCACTCTGCACATTATGCAAATTTTGGAGACGGTACCAGCGACGGTTATTAGCGAGCTCGGATCAGGTATTCACGGAGACTTTAGGTACGGTTATTCAGAGCCTATAGCTTTTATATTCCCTATCCTCTATCTATTTAACTGTGTACTTTCATTCCTAATAGCTTGTTATTTATTTTAGACCCTTATGTGTATTACTCTAGTAGTTCGTGCACTCATGATACCACGTTCAGGGAATTGTAATAGATATTTAGCTAGTTCAACTTCCGCATTGTTACTTTAAATTTATTCAGGTATCTCAGTTCTTTTTTAATAGGCAAAATGGTCTCTTGGCCACTCAAACTTGTGGCTCTTTTAAATGCCGATATATAAACTTTGCTCTTTCCCATTTAAACACTCAAACTTCTGAAATCTATAACTAATAAACATAATTGACCGTTGATCCATCCCATGTGGCGTCAGTTTGTCCTAGTCAGCCCCCTGCGTGAATGTCACAACTTTTAGGAGCGTGAGAGACCCCTTCCCAATGCCCAACGATAAAAAATAGTTGATATTTAAGTGAGGTCTTATTCTTTACACATTATCCCTCTATTATATGCATTTGAAGCTTCATTTCTCCTATTTCTTAAAATCTGAAGCTTTTTTTATTTTTATTTTTCTTTCTTTTTCGAGATTGTGATAATGTATCAAAGTCCTGTATTTTTTCATTGTGGAGTTTCTACCACCAAAACTTCAGTTTTCACAATGCGACAAAGAAAAACTAATTTGTTGTACTTCTTCTGCCTAAATTTGTTATTACTGATGAAATAACCAACAATTATGTTAAAGTTTCCTCATAAAGATTAATAGAAGTAAATATTGTTATCGTCACGGAATGAGAACTTAGCATGAAATGGGCTCAAACTTATTTTACACAATTGGACTTAAAATTTTGCTAAGCCAGGAAAAAAGGATATGGACGGGCATATTTTGGTCTAGCTAGAAATCCTTGCCTAGCTAGAAACTGCCAACTTCACACAAAATCATCTCTATAGTAGTGCACATGAATTCTGATAAAGTGGAAGTGAAGACTAAAAATGGCAACCATGACATCTCTGCAGAGCCTAACACTTGCAAAATTACCTTCACTTTCTTCTCCGACTTGGACAACTTTCAAGTTACTTGACCCTTTTCCTTCTTCATCACGCTCTTCTTCTTCTTTCACTGCCACTGCATCTATCTTTTCTCCAATTAGACCCATTAAACCAAAATAATTTTCTAATTTCGTGACTAAAGCTTCTTCCACCACTGCCTTCCCCCAATCGTTTGGTTTTGGAGTGATTAAGATTTTTTGGAAGGAGGATATTGGTTAATCAGGTTAATCAGCCATTCCTAAATCTAGGTTTAAAAGGGGAGGGATGGTTAGAGAGAGGAAAAGAGACAATAGTGGGGAAGGGTATGTCAGTAAACTGATTAAAAGAGGGGGACCCCAATCGACTAGGTTTAATTTGGCGCCATTGACGTGTACCGGTCTCATTGGTCATTTGCTGACTGGATGGACACGTTAGAAAATGTGTAATACACGTGCCTAGGGTTAAGGAACAAGTTTGTTTATTAGTTATATGTTTTAGAAGTTTGAGTGTTTAAATGGGAAAGAACAAAGTTTATATTTCGGCATTTAAAAGCGCCACAAGTTTGAGTGGCTAGGAAGCCATTTCACCTTTTTAATGTTTAATCTAAACTTTTAAAAACAAATTGTTCTAACGTTGACTTGCTTAGCAAGTGTAATGTTAAGCACAATTACAATCTCGATAATGAAAAATTCCGATCGTGACAAGAGGATAATCAGTGCAATTTTGTGCAAGTATTTGACTTATTTTAGGCCTAGGAAATGGGCTTTAATAGCCCACAAGGATATTTGCATGTGAAAAATGGAGTCGATTATCCAACACAGGTTTTGTTGGGCACGCTGGCCCTAGGATCTTGCATATCTACTCTTACTAGTCCAATAAAGCCCGTGCTGTGCCCAAGCTCAAAACGACCAAAAGGGTCATCACCAGTTTTTCTTATTCACTCCATACTTTTGAGGACTTGAAAATATTATTTTTTGTCGCCTCGAATTACGTGCACAGTCCGGGCGCGTAGCCGTAAAGCCTAAATGTGAAATTCTATGAAAAATGCTAAAATTTGTTACTAAAATGAATATTTTTTATTTTGGTCAACATTTTTGGGTAAACAGACCCGGACCCATAATTTGACGGTCCTGGAGGTTCCGTAGAAAAATATGGGACTTGGGCGTATGCCCGGAATCGAATTCCGAGGTTCCAAGCCCGAGAAACGAATTTTTGAGTAAAATTATTTTTCTGAAATTATTAAGGAAATTGGAAATGAAATTTGAGTAAAAGACGGTGGTATCAGGCCCGTATTTTTGTTCTGGCACCAGGTACAAGTCTTATATATGGTTTAAGCGCTTTCTGTAAAGTTTGATTGAAATCGGACGTCGTTTGACGTATTTCGGACTTAAAACTCTAGATTTGAAGGTTTATGAAGTTTGAGGAAACACTTATAATTTTAAGGTTTGATTTATTGTTTATGATGTTATTTTGGCCATTTGATCACACGGATAAGTCCGTAGGGTGTTTTTGAGGTTGTATGCATATTTGATTTGGAGCCCAGAGGGCTCAGATGAGTTTTGGATAGGCATCAGAGTGCATTTTAAACTTAGGAAAAATCTGGTGCATCAGACCTGCAATTTTTGCATTTGCGAAGCAGGCCTCACAAATGCGAGCCTGGCTTCACAAATGCGATCCTGGCTTCACAAATGCGAGGAAGGGTGCACTAGGCTGAGGTCGCAAATGCGACTAGTGGCTCGCAAATGCGAGGGAGCTGTTTTCGCAAATGTGACTAAATGTTCGCAAATGCGAAGTTCTCCCAAATGGCCTGAGTTCGCAAATGCGAACAAAAATCTGGCATTTCCCATACCTGTAGGGTTCGCAATTTGTGAACCCAACTTCGCATTTCCTATATCTGCAGCCCAGTATATTTCATACTTAGTCGAATTTTAAGTCATTTTTCACCCCACTTTCAAAATAAAACTCCTTGTGCGATTTTTCAACAACAATTTCATTCCAAATCACTTGTAAGTTTTTCCAATTAAAATCAATGATTTTCATAGGTAAAATTGGGGGTTTTGGGTAGAACCTAGTTTCTCTAAAAATTGGGGATTTGGACCTCAATTTGAGGTCTGATTTCAAAAAAAAATTACATATTTGAGTTCGTGGGGAAATGATTACCTTGGTTTTTATTCAAACCTCGGGTTTTGACCACGTGGGCCCGAGGGCGATTTTGGAATTTTTGGGAAAAATTTTGGAAATTCATTTTTATGCATTAAAATTGATTCATTTAGTGTTTATTAAAGTAATTAAGTAATTTGTGGCTAGATTCGAGCGGATTAGAGGTGGAATCACGGAGTAAATCCATAGTTGAGGCTTGAGTAGAGTTCTAGGCTTTGAGGTAAGTGTTTGGTTTAACCCTAGCTTGAGGGAAT